>JAVDPK010016648.1:0-17291 GCA_034780415.1 Cichlasoma orientale
CCCCCCCCCCCCCCCCCCCCCCCCCCCCCCCCCCCCCCCCCCCCCCCCCCCCCCCCCCCCCCCCCCCCCCAAGGGGACTAAATGATAATACCAATAACAGAGATGTGAACAAAAGCATAATAGAAGAAGAAAGGAATCACATACATGGGAAAAAAATGTATGGGTAGACTTTGACACATAATGATGTAAGATAATTTTGTTCACCATATGCAATTAACTACGTTCTTATTTCAACATTTGCCATCGTTTTAAATGAGCAAGCTCACCGCTTCTTCTTTAATAGCAATATGGACAAAACAAGGCCTAATGAAATGAAACCGGATGCCGTGTACAGCACCTAGCAGAAACTCTACTAACAAGGCGCTATGGTAATGAGCTTGAGGAGGTGAAAACACACATGCATGAGTGGACACACCCACTCCCTGCACACACAGATACACATTACCTCAACAAGCTCTCATTTTGCAATGACCACTTTTAAGTGTTTGTTGCTATGGCAACACTGTGATTTATTTCCCAATTAAGAGTTAGTGAACTTGCTCGCTTACAACCACTTATATCGCTGCACATAAATTACCTTCAATGCAGTCTATTTGCTATTAAAACAAAGCAATAGTACTATCTTGCATCCTCCAAACGAGCAAACTTCTGTATCGAGAGTTTGCTTTTTATGTGAGTTTATTGTACAGAGACAAATATTCTCTAATAATTGTGCGCTACTTCTAATTGGCAATTACTGTGTTTGCTAAAAAAAAAAAAAAAAAAAAAAAAAAGAGGATGAAATTCAGCAGGCTTCACACCCAATAACAAACTTTTTCATCCATCTAGCTAAAAATGAAGATAAACAATATGTGGATGGATGAGAGAGTCAGCAGGCAGGTGGGAATGTAATGGAATCAATTAGGCAAACAGTCGTGATTTATATTCTGTGTTGATAACAAAGAAAGCTTGATTTAATTTCTTTTGTCTTCACGCTGCTATCATTTATTTTTTTTTGATGTTTATGATGATAACATATAAATCCTTCTCCCTTTTCATGAAAAATTGAGCATCAGTGTTTTTCTATTTCTCCGTGTCAACACTATGGGCATGTAAAATACATCAGAGAGCAAATAAAACAGTGTGTGACTGTTAATTCTTAATACAGACTGTAAAGTGGAAATGCACATGGATTTATAAATATGAAGAGAATGTCTACTGTAGGTGTGTCTGGCTGGAGTACACTATGAATTCCCCGTGTGATTTCTTTCTTTATGTGTGTACTTTATCGTCATGTTGACATGACTCATCAATGGATCTGTAATGGAGAGAAAAAAAGATCCTTGCTTGCTCGAGATTGCAAATAGCATTCTTCTGTAATGAAGCCCCCCTGTTTCTCTTTCTATTTTCTATTCCCCTCATTCTCTCCCTCTCTTATCCCCGCACGCTGCAGTGTTCTTGAGAAGTAGAACTTGTCTGGCCCTCATTAATGTCCTTGGCATTCGCTTGGCTCTGCATCTCTCTCCCCAGCCTCTTACAGCTTCATCCCACATTCTAGCCATGCCATCCTTGTAGCCACAACACTAGCAGGCTTCAGCTGCAATTAGTACTTATGTCATCACACATTCGCAAGCACACACACACACACTGTAGAAGCATTTAGGTCGAGATATTTTCGTGTGCAGTTTCACCCTTTCCATCCTTTACCCCTGCAGCCCTCTCAGTAATGATGGACTTGTTGGACAATAATTAGACTGAGTTAATAAGCATTCAGCTGGTTCAGGAAAACACTAGGATGCAATGTTCCCTTCCATTATGGCTTTATTATAGGCATATCTACTTTAAACTGAATGGAAGACTGACATTATGCAGCATCAGTGTGGTATTATCTTATTTTACGACAGATTTATCATTGGTTGTTGTGGAAAAATGCAGAAAGGGTTGCCTACCAAATAGCCCTTTGGTGATTAGGTAAGATAAAGTTCCTCATGAACACTGATCAAAGTTTGCTTTTCTCTGTGCGATGTGCTATACTGGAAGCCAGCCATAAAAGAACTGTGTACTGCATCGTGTTGATAAGTTCTATCGCTTTGTACAATCTGATACTGTTTGTGGCATTGGCTCGCAAAGACTACAAATTGTCACAGTATCTTATTAGCTCCAGTATGAATCTTTCTTTTGGACCTTTATCACAGAATTCCTAAAACTAGGCAAAGTCATTACCGTTTATACTTTTTCAATCTCTCGCTCTTTTCATGTTCCGAGATCGCTCCTTTATCCCTCACATTCTATTTTTCATCACAACTTTATCCTCATTCATACCCTCAAACACTCTTTAAACTTGAGGAAATGAGACCCACGTCTCCTAGAGAGAGAGAGAGAAAAAAAAAAAAGGAAGTAGGTCTGGGGTGATCACCAGAAAGTTTTTGACACGAAGAATCACCCTTAAGCTGGTGTTGAATGTTTTAGAGCAAGCTGGTCTCTTATTCTGAGGGGGATAAGACAGCTCTTGTGTCTGCTTGTCTGCCGGGGCTTTGGAGGTAGAGGAAAGGCAGCTACCTCTTTTGCTCTCCCCTCTCATCTCTTCACACTAATTAGAGAGAACTGGTATTAAATCTGAGTGGGGACACACTTCCTTGGCCTGCACACAGGTGGGTGCACGTAGTCATGTGTATTCATCAAAGCTTTTCATGAAGATCCTGTTTTTGTCTAAATGCATCAAAAAACATATTTTAGGTCAAAATTTTTTGAGAGACATGCTCATGCAGTGTGACTGTTCTGTGTGTATGTGTGTGCTTTTGAATATTGTTCAGTGTGGTGGCAAAGCACCGCAGGCGATGATAAGGATGAGGCTTAAGAGGTGGGCTCTCCAGGCCTAATCACTGCACCCATTTCAAAGACGAGGATGCCAATTAAAACTGATAGGGCTCAATATAGGCTTTTGGGCTGCCACAGTGAAGAGCAACACTGCCAACATGAAAATCAATCCCCCCCCCCCCCTCGTCTCTGGGTTAGGAGAAGAGGTTAGCCAGTCAGTGATCTGAAAGGAGCCTTTGATAAATATGCAAGCTCTATAAGGAGCCGTAGTGGGGGCAAGAGGAATTGACTTGGGGGTCATGGAGAGAACACAGAGATTTGTAAGTCCCAGTCATCGTTTGTGTGTGTCAGTGTATGTTGGAGATCTCAAGGTCTATGATCTCCACTTCTGAAAGTGGGTGGAAAAGTGAGTTAGGGGGCCTTTGATATTATATTATATATATATACACTCATGACACTTTATTAGGTACAGCTGTAAACTCTAATGCAACCCTAAACAAAAGTAAATTCTGCTTTTATGAAGTTTGACATGTAAAGGCTACTGTTGTACGTGGTGATCAACTAATCATTAATATTTATCCGTCACTAAGATCTACATCATACAGCCATTTCACGTATCCGTCAAGTTACTGGAGTAGTCTGAAATTTGGGGAAGAAGTAAGAAATGAAGCTAAGCTGTGAAAAAGTGTATTGCCCAAAATATCAGATAATCAGACATGGCTCTGAAACACAAACATCAAATGTGTCAATCAGAGAAAAAAGGACACCAGACATATGGAATTAGTGTGTAAAAACATTTAATTGTAGAAGACAGTGATTAAAGTAGTGGAATGACTGCAAGACCTAATTACAATAAGCACAAACACAAAATCATGTATATTTGAACAACAGATTTCTTTTTTTTTTTAATCAGTGTCTCGACATTTAGGGCTAAGAATCACAAGGAACTACAAGGGGTTATCTCGCTGAAGCGCAACATTTATGCTACTAGAAGATATATGTCAGAATGTGCTTCCCTTGCCACCAAGCACTGTACAAGTGCTGCAGGTCACGCTCTGCTAAGGCAATTTGCGGTAACGTCCAATATCTTGAAATGCGTGGGTTTGTGTGCTTGCACAGATGTGTGTGAAGGCTAACACACTCTGACAAGCTGATAACATATTTCATGTCATATCGTTTGACATCATTAACTAATAAAGATTGATTGCCCTTTGTTCCCTGTCAGAGAGTGTTTGTGCTATTGCCCTGCTGCTGTTTTGGTGAGTTTTGTGCATCTATGTCTGCAAGAGAGAAACAGGGGAAGAGGAGGAGTGCTCTGAGAAGCTTAAGGCTTTCCAATCCATAGATCAGAATCTGGCTGGACCCAACCCTCTCCCATGATGTTCTGCAGGCGAAAGTCTTTGAAATACTCCAGGCGGTGGCTAGGAGACAGAAAGGCAAAATATAATATATTATGCATTAAATGGTCAAATACATCTTATTTTAAATGACGAAACTAATATTAATCTAAAAAGTACAAACTGTAGATACACTGGACTGAGAGTACCTTTTAATATGTGCAGATTTTATTTTAAAACTTAAAGTTGCAGCGTGTATAATCTTACCACTAGATGGCGGCAAATTACAGTCAACTGGATTATGTTTTCTTACCCCTCCCAATTCAAGTGCATAATCCTAGCTATGGTGGCCGCTCTTGGCTAACAAACACATTTTAGTTAGCCAAGAGAGATTAAATTTATTAAATTTAGACTGTACGCCTTAACAGCCGCAGGTGGCCGGCCGATGTGTTTCTATTACTGTTTGTGTATAGAAACAGTAGTAGAAACATCATGCTGTTTTTCCTGCTGTTAGCCGGCATTAATGAGCTTTCTTTGAGGTGGATCTGACATTGTTGGACTCGGACACTTAGCGAATAAACTCTCATACCACGTGAGAATGTAATTGAACTGTTTAAAGTGCGATTTTTAGGACACTCAAACCTGCCGCTGGCTGGCATAATGTTAGCTTATAACCAGCTGTTGTTATTGTTTAGCTCCCTCATTATCAGCTGTCCAGATACGGGAGGGTTGCATATCTAATCTGTTGACAGTAAGTGCCTGTGACGATATTGCTAATAAATAAGCATGTTTATGCATGTTTTCATGTGTTAGAGCCCTGACTTCAGTTCAGGAGATGAACTGAAGTCAGGAGGAGGAGGAAGAGGATGCAAAATGTCTCAATATCTCATGGTAGTACCACTTCACCACAAAATTTCTTTGTACATGACCCATGTCACATCAAAATTTACTTGTAGACGTCAGCATACTCACAAGTTAGGCTTTTGGCCTTCCTCTAGTTCCTCCCTGGGGATGGGATAAAGAGCCTCATATATACGATTCTCTCCTGAGCCGTGGATAGCGTAGGAGTTCATCTTGTTGACATTGGGAGGGAAGTATGTCCAGGGGATGAGTGCCTCACCTGTCCACCTGTCTCCTGTGATCTTGGTATTAAATATCATGGGCAGCTGTTGCTGGAGAGAGAAACGTAAAAAAAAATGTAAGAAATATGCCTTAAAAAGCCCACTAATACTTCCATGATGTCAGTGTACAGTCTACCAGGAATGCTTGGCCGACTCCTGACAGCAGTAATATTAGGTGTTGTCCATGTCTAAAGTAAAAACACAGAGAAGATGTGTCATTGTTTAACTTTGTATAAACATATAGTCATAGACATGGACAGAACAAGAGCTCAGCTTGGTACTTACGGGCAAAGCTCCACCTCCAGGTAATTTTCTGTAGTACTATCGAGGAAGAAGGACTCTACAACTGATGAGATAAAGAAAAATGAAGATAAGCCTTTTAATCTCACATTAATAAACTTCTTTAAAGGTGTTATTAACCTTATCAGCACTCATTCCAGAAAAAAAAAAGACAAAGTAATAATTAAATTATTCAGGTCATTCATTTTAAGTTAGAGTTTAATAACAACACGCAAAAATAACAACTACATAAACTTTCAAATACAATAATGTGAGGCGCACGCTCACCAACCTAGAAGCATAATGATTATCTACCTAGATCATAATGGGGTTGGTTTCCAATCTATTAAGTAACATTAATGAGACCAAATATGTGGGGCTCATTAAACGGAAATCGAACTTACTTGAGGTCAATTAGAACCGATTGTTATTACTCAACCTCATTGTGAGGTTTAATTGCTGTGTCGCCATAATAACGATAATGCAGTTACTATAATGATCCCATAAACAGACAGTCCCTAGTCTCTTCAGCCACAGTAGGCTTTATTCATATTATTTCAGCTTGCAAAAGGGCCTAAAATTGCATCATGGGAATTAAATTATATAATCATAACTGGAATAATGATGTTTCCAGAAGTACAGCTACTACAGAGCATGGGAACCATAAAAGCAACACGTGTACCGTACTGCAATCTATTACAACAGGCAATAAATGTGACCTTTAAAAAGATAATAAATTTCAGTTTGAATCAGCCTTATGGAGTCCGGAGCCTGTCGGTTAAATAATTAGTGTTTCTTATTGGTTAATTATAAGCATTTAAAAAAAATAGTTTTACAATTAGGGACATGTCCATTAAATATTAAGCTTTAGCTAATATGTGATTAGTAGCTTAGGATAGGAACACATTAAACAAAGAATACATAATATGTTAATTTGTGAGTTTTAGAAGTGCTGGTGAGCAGTTTTTTTTCTAAGCTGAGGTAAGACAATATGTTTTATGGCTGGTTTCACAGTTCTCATATCATCTAATATGAATAAGCATACTGTGTGTATATACACAACAGATTGCAAAACAGATGCTCCATCCATCTATTTTCTTTCACTTATCTGGGGCCGGGTCGCAGAGACAGCAGCCTAAGCAGAGAAAACCAGACCTCCCTCTCACCAGCCACCTCCTCTAGCTCCTCTAGCAGGCCAACCAAGATTTATATTCTCTCTAGTGTGTCCTGGGTCTGCCTTGGAGGCCTCATCCCAGTAGGACATGCCCGGAACACCTCACCCACGACGCACCCAGGAGGCATCCTAGTCAGATGCCCAAACCACCTCAACTGACTCTATTCGATATGGAGGAGTAGTGGCTCTACTCTGAGCCCCTCTGGGATGACTGCACTCTTCACCCTAACTCTAAGGAAGAGGCCAGCCACCCTTCGGAGGAAGCTCATTTCCACCGTTTGTATCCACAATCTCGTTCTTTCTACTACCTAACTTGTGAACAAGACCCTGAGATACTTAAACCCCTCCACTTAGGGCAGCAACTCGTCCGTGACCCGGAGTGGACATTCCAGAATTCCATTTCTGGCTGAGAACAATCACCTCAAACTTGGAGGTGCTAATTCTCATACCTGTCGCGTAACACTCGGCTGCGAACAGCTCCAGCGCAAGCTGGAGGCCACCACCTAATGAAGCCAAAAGGACCACATCATCCACAAAAGGCAAAGATGAGAACTATGTCTAGCCAGTATCTCTCAACCTCATGCACTAGCTCAGGCTCCTTCCCCAGCAGAGAGGTGATGCTCCATGTCCCAGTCGCCAGCCTCGATAGCTGGGAATGAGTCCACAAAGGCCTCTGTCCTTGGCCACCACATAACATACACTGCACCCAACCCTACAGCACATCCTGCAGGTGGTGGGCCTACAGGAGGGCAGGCCCATGTCTTCTCTTTGGGCTCCACTCTGCCAGGTCTCACAGGCTAAAGCCGGACCACCAGGTGCTCTCCCTTGAGCACCCTCCCCAGGCCTGGCTCTAGGGTGGGACCCGGGTAACCCTATCCTGGGCAGGTTTAACTGTTGCATAGCTACTGTACAGTGGCAACACACCAAACTTCTTACCCACCTTCATAATTCCAGAGTTGAGGGAAGGCCTGGCCGGGGGGCCCTGCAGGAGCAGCTGGGTCATTGAAGAACGGACCAGACACCTCCATCTTCAGGCCTCCTTGACCAGGAGAGAAGGTGATCTTGATAGGGTCATGATTCACAGGATCGCTGTCCCAGGTGTGTTCGATGTCAAACTGCATTTGCATGCGAGGACTGAAAAAAATAAAATCACTCAGATTTAAAATCTGCCGTGTGAGCAGTGACACAGGGAACAAACAAGCTTCAAAACTTACAGAGATTCACAGCATAGCAGAATGTGGATAAGTGTTATAAGCTGCAGTCCACGAGCCACCCCCATGTTGTCAAAGGTTTTTTTTCACTGGCTACAGGAGAAGAATGCTCCATGGGAGCTTGTCATTTCTTTATATACTCTGCGTCTGACTCTTTAAGCAGTTTCTTATCTAATTAGGTTAACGTCAAAAATGATTGTTACTCAGTAACGAGACTGTAAAACTGGCTTCCCGATAGCGCAAACTTTGAACTATCAAACTTACTTGATAAGGTTTGAGATTAAAACGGACCTGAATGTCGTACAAATCAACAAAACGCAGAAGACGTCGTATTCCAATTCTATACTACTTACCTTTACATCCAAAATCTGGTCAGATCTGCATGGAAATCTATTCTGCCAAGAATTGTCCAGTAAATTTTAAACCACTATTTGTGTTGCCTTCTGACAAACTAGAAAACATAATCTCTTCACAAGTTACCTAAAAAAGCCAAACTGTTATATGTGCAAACTTGGAATCGCCTTCTATGTATTCCACTGCTTCCTGATAAGGAGAGGAACGTCCTTTCTCAGTTCTTGCACAGACGGAACAACTTTAGCGGTACACATCTTGTTTTCCATTGGTTGCTGTTTGTTCGCTTTGAAACGAGAGGCGGAAACGAAGACAGAAGTAAAAAAAACTCTGTTATGATATTGTATTTTTAACTAACACGGCTAATGTGACACATTCACATGATTTGGAAGCGCACTCTGCCTCGGAAAATGTGTTTGTTAAAGAGATTAAAACGCTGGCGTGTTATGATGAGCTTAGCCGAGATTGATTAGCTGTCTCAGCTAACGCTAGCTGTACCGGTTTACTGCAGGTAACGTAAACAAGCTAGTTTATGGTGAACATTTGCAGGGGCTTTGTGCCATCGTTAGCTGAATTAATGTATTCTTGAAAGACAGTTTTTTCCACTCTGAAACGATGCTTTGAAAACAGCGGCTGTGATTAGTGGGGACAGGTTTGACAGGCTTTAAATGTTTATCTTTAGTTTTGGTGATAGTTTTTAAGCTGCCCAGCGACACAATAAGGATGGAGGCAGAGCTTGAGTTTTTGCGTGATCAAGGTAAGAGGAATCTTGGAGGATGCATGCATATGTTTCTGTTACTCCATCTATCAGTCTTCTCCACCATTCTTTGTTAATGTCTTTGTTAAGTGATTCTAAACAACTTGAGCTTACATGGGGAAATATATAGGTTAGTCATTAAAATGATTAATTTATTGATTAACTTCAATCCTTCATAAGTTATGTTATATATATGGTCCCTGTTTAAATAAATCAACACTGGGAAAGTGTGAATTTTTTAGATGTTTACAGTTTTTGTTTATGATAATCACTAGAAGGGTTTGTTTGTTTGTTTGCTTTAGGAAACTGACACCTCGACCGAATTCTGTTGATGAATTCTGTCTTTGTTTCTTTGTGTTTTCAGTCCACAGGTTAAATTCTGCTCTCAGTCACTATCAATATGGGCACCACGCGCAGTCCACATCTTCTCAGGTACAAAGACATTATCTTAAGCCTAATAACTGATGTGCATTTAGATTGTCTAAAGTTAGTCATGTTTGGTGTTTGGTATCTTGATTAAACAATTTGTGATTAATTTTTCAACGGCAAATCTAATAATTGGGCTCTGGCACCTTTCCATGTATACTGGTTTTGTTAACTAAGGAAAGTGAAGTATTTGGTATAATTAACTACTGCTAACCCTCAACCCTTGGATACCTTATTTTTTTCTAGGTTGAGGAGGAAAGACGGGTAGAGTCTCCTGTGCCCTGGATCTCAGACAGAGGGTTGGTTCATCAGTTTATACCACTTCATAGACACGTTTGAGAAACACATTTTCACTAGAGATTCAGCAAGACAAAGTTAAGGCGAATACAAATGAAATTGAGAAAAAGTACATTTCCCCCAACAGCTGACAACATCATTCATCTTTGTTACAGCATAATGGCTCCTCTGATAGCTGAGTATGATCGGCACATGGACGAAATGACTGAACAGCTGCAGAGATATCAGGTAAAATCAACAAAACATACTGAAATAATAAAAGAGCCACCACGTGAAATGTTCAAACACACAAATAGATATGTGCATGCTGAAGTGGTGTGATTTATACATTTAGGTCATTGAAATCTATTAAACTGATTATACACCATGCTACACTAAAGGATGTAGCTGGGAAATAAATATCTTAATCTTGATATTTCTTGGTCATCAGGGGCCTAAAATGTGTCAGAATGTTATTAATGACACTCAGTGTTCACGTACTTTTGTAAATCAACAGGCGCAGATGACAGATGTCAAAGTGAAGTTGGAGAGGGTTGTCAAGGAAAATGAAAAGTAAGAAAAAAAATCAGGATCCACTCATGTCAGGATATAAAGAAGTTGGTTGTGCAACAGAACATAATGACAAATGTACAAACGTTGTCAGTAAGTTAAACCTGTCGTGAGAGATGGCATTATTCAGTATCATATATAAATTTGTTACTTGAGTTATCTTACATTCAGTGGCTGACTGTTTTTCTATGACCTACCACAAATGAGTTTGCTGTAATTAGTGTGTTCATTTGTCTAGTAATTAGATCTTTGATTAGTATTTTGGCATCTTGACCATTTACATCCCAGCTAAATAATTAACCTAATTAAGATTGTTGTGGTTTATTCAGCACTCATAAATAACATTTTGAGTATCAAACACCACCAACACCTTTTCCAGACTTCATGCAGAGCTGAGAGAGTCTGTTGAGAAGCAGCTTCATGCCCTCCCCATGGCTTCAGGAGTAGAGGGCAGCACACTGGAAGAGGATGCACTCATCAAAAACCTTCAAGAACAGGTCCACCTGTCTGAACAGGTCTGCATAAATACATTTAATATATCTAAACGTTTTGACAATTAATAACTTAATAATTAATAAATTAATTAATAAACTTAGGAAAAGGGAATCATCTTGAAATGTAAAGTGAAGAAATCAAAAAAATTGAACATTTGTAGAAAGCCTGGGCTTCTCTGCTTAGGATGGATGGAAATCTTTCTATAAAAAGAAAAAGTTGTTCAGAAAAATCATCCCAACACTGTTAAAGAAGTTCCTGTAATTGTGTTGCATTTGCTGTTTCCTTACTGTCCAGTTCACGCCAAACCAGCTTGATGCGGTTTAAATCTGGAGACAGTACCGGCCTTCTATGATCTGAAAGCTGCCTTGTAGTTCTTTGCTTTAAGGGTGTTATCTTGCTATAGACTGAATGTTTGGCTATCTAATCTATCTTCCTTTGATGCTTGCCTTTTCCTCTCCTTTCTGACAGGATTTTACAGTCCTGCTTATTGCAGTCGAGTGTAGTCCTAATAATGCATCCAAGGTTGTAGTAACATAGTTTGGTCCAGCACTGCCCTTCTTTAGACAGAGGGCTTGCAAGGTTAATTGGTTAATTTAAGTTTATTTCTGCAGGAAGTCTGTAAGTTAAGTCATTTCTTAATCCCTGAAAAGTTTTTTGTTGCCCTTTTTCCCCCGTCCAGTCCAATCTAAGATCAAAAGTAAAAACATTTTTAGAACTGTAATGATTAGTTGATTATTTGATTAGATGCTAAACGGGAAGTTAATCTGCACCAGTTTATAAGTATCACAAAAAAGCTTGATACTTCCTAGCTGGTGCTTTTTCAGCATGAGGGTTTGTTATCTTTCTGTGATATATGACAGCAACCTAAATGTATTAGGGGGTTTGGACTGTTCATTCACTGACCAGTTAAAAGCCATATACATCATCTTGGGCAGGGATTAAACTAAATATCCAGTCGATCAACTGAAAAAAAAAAAGGCTGATTATTTAATAAGGAAATTAGTTGTTAGTTGGAGTCCTATTTTTTTTATTTATTTATTTTTTGAGCAGCAGTCATTACCAAATAAAGTTTTGTTTGTGAAACAACCCTAAAATATATTGTGTATGCGTATTGAAGAATACACAACGATATTTTCTATGGACACTGAAACCACAACAAGGCCTTGGCTGAGTTGAAGTGTAGCGGGATACTATGAACATTCATCGTGACTGGAAGTTAGATTAGAAGATCAATATTATTTTCATCTCTGTGGATTCAGTGGAGAGCACAAGGAAACTGCCACTCTAGCTTTGTCAGAATTGCTTTCTGACAGCTAAACACTTAAACCTTTTTTTTTTTTTTACATATACAACATTGGGAAACAAAACATAATTGTTTCTGAGCAGTGATCTCAATCGTGTTAACAGAAAGCACACTCTTATAATGAAGTTGTCATTTGTGCACGTTCTTATAATTCTGAACAAAACCCAGGTCTTTTTTTTTTTTTTATTCAGTGGTGATTTGTTATCCTGCTAACACGATGCAACACACATTATTTAGAAGCCATTAATTGTCTTTGAGAGAGAAGAGTTATGTCTGGAGTAATGATCTCCAACGAATGCAGAAAGATGTTTGGTATTCTTCTTGCAACTCCCAGTAAGTGTGTGCCAAAATGTGGGTGGATACTGTCTGCTGTATGTGTTCAGGAGAGGGTGCAGGCTACGGAGCTGTGGCAGACTGCAACCCAGGAGCTGGACCGCCTCCAGCAGCTCTACCAGAAGACAAACTCTGATGGACAAATCCATGACGCTCAGAGACAGCAGCTCAAGGTTCAGTATTCCCAAATTAACATGCAAAGCCAGCACTTTATTAGAACAATAACCCTTCACCACTAGATGGAGCCATTATCATTGAAATCAGGTTAATTAGAGCAGGTTAGCCTTAGTTAATGTGTGAAATAAGCATGAGGTAATTACTGTTTAACTTGAAATGAATGCCCCTTTTTTTTCATCACAGGATCAGCTTTTTCAGTTTCAGCAGCGCACTTACAAGCTCCAAACAGCCAATCAGAAACTGGAATCTGTAAGTAATGGTTAATTAAAATCGTGTTAAATTACTGCCTCCCAATTAGCCACAGGATCGAAATGTTATGCACTTTTCCGAAATCAACCCTGCTCTAATAATTAATCTTTTAACTAAGTGAATTGGGTTTCTAAATCACCCTGGTAGTCACCCAGAACTGTCAGGTTGTTTAATAGACTGTCAGCTCACCTGGTAATCCTCTAACTAGATTTTTTTTTTAAGTCGTACTCTATCCTCTCTCTCTCTGTCTGTGTCTCGCTCTAACCTACAGTCACAGATAATTCAGCACTAGAGATTATTTATTTATTTAGAGAGATGACTGACCTGTTCTTAGGCTTAACCTTGCCTTGAGATTAAGGGGTACAACATATTGTGGATATTTTTATTCACACAAAAACACACGAACACACACGCCAGGTGCTCAGTCACAATACAGTGTATGAAGAAATAGTATAGTAATACTGTATCCCTCTAATGCATTTTTAATGGGAAGGCAAGCTTTAGGCTTTCCCCTCTTGAGTGTTCATGCAAACAGCCTGTTTCTTTCACTGCATGGAGAGTGTAGCGCTGACAGAGGCTCATCAGGGTTAAATGTAAAAGGACACTGAAAAAATTATTAGAGACAAAGTTGGTTTGGATGTTCTCAATGTTGGAGCTGTGTTTGCAGTCATGCCACACAAATGGCAGTGTTGTCTCTCATGCCACACACAGACTAACCAGCAGTTCCTGAAGATAGTGACAGAGCAGAGCACGGAGATGGAGGAGCTACACAGTCAGCTCAGGTAACAACCTGCCGGCTGCTGTCAGAGGTCATGTTCTGTTATTGTGTAACACTAGCTACACAGCATGCTACACTATAAAAGATATAGGTACTGTAAATTAATTTAGAAAGAGCAGTGTAAGTGTAAAAGTCTCAGTGTTCCACAACATGCCGTTTATACTCCTTAGTTTCTTAAGTCTTAAAGTTTAAATATAATGTTTTATGTTGTATTTTTTTTAAACTGTCTAAATATTTTTTTTTATAAATTCTAGATTGCAGTTAATTTGCTGTTTTGTTTTTTGTTTTCCTTTCTCTGTCCTTACATAGGCAAACCAAAGCTGAACTGAGGACGGCCACAGCCAAAGTGGATGAGATGACCAAGTTGTTGCAGAGTCTCCAGGAACAGATGCAGAGACGGGTTAGACAAGAACCAAACATGAATACATACAGTACCAGCACAAGTTTGGACACACCTACTGTGTGTCCAAACTTTTGACTGGTTCTGTATATTTTCCTAATTTGTGAATATAAATGAATATTACTTATTTCAGTACCATGAAACAACTGTTGATTTGTTCAGTTATATTTAATACCCTGAAAATCCCTCTGCATAGGTGTGGCTGTAATTACTCAACAAGTAGTGCAATATTTTTGCTTAACCCCTCGAAGCCAGGATTCCGCAATTTATGCTGTTTTTCAGCATATGACTGTAACTTGAATATGTTATGGTAATAGAGCTTAAAAGAACAAAAAATGTGTCAGTGCCCAAAAATATATAAAGCTAACTATACAGAAAGATTAATCTATTTTAATAATCTGATAAAATTTCTGGATTTTTTGAACTCCATTCTGATGACCAGATATAATTAGCTTTATACTATTATACAAGTTTTCTGAAAATCTGGTGAGCATTATAACTCAACTGCTCTCACCTAGGATATTCAAATTCATACTGTCTACTAAAAATCTCTGACGAGTTCAAATCTCTCCAACTTTACCATAACAGCACTTTGAACCTGCTAATCATGACTATTATACAACGGGTTCACATCAAGGTGCAGACCACTGGTTCTACTCAAGAACAGGAAAGCCACATTAGACTTAGAAAACATCCAAAAAAGCCTGCCAGGTTCTGGAAAAAAATGTTTAGACAGATGAAACCAAGATTAACTTGTACCATAATGATGGGAAGAGAAAAATATGGAGAAGGAAAAGAACAGCTTGTGAGTCGAAGCATCTGTCAAGCACGGTGGAGCCAAAGCTATCGCATAGGTATGTATAGCTGCCAATGGAAATGGGTCACAAGTGTTTATTGATGTGGATATTGCTGATGGTGTACAGGGCTATCCTCTTTGCTTAGTTTCAGCCAAATGCTGCAAAAGTGATTGGATGGCGCTTCACTGTGCAAGTGGATAATGACCCAAAGCACCAAAGCATACTGCGAAAGCAATCCAAGAGTTTCTCAAAGCAAAGAAATGGAATATTCTTCAGTGGCCTAGTGAGTCACTTGAGCTCAACCCAATAGAGCATGCTTTTGATTACTGAAGACAAAACTGAAAGGAGAGAGAGACCCACAAGCAAGCAGCAGCTGAAATCAGCTGCAGTAAAGGCCAGGCAGAGCATCTCAAGGGAGGAAATGCAGCATTTGATGATGCCCATGGTCAAAGACTTCATAGACTCCATGCGGTCATTGACTGCAAATTTTCTTTGACGTATTAAAAATAATCCAATCCTTATATTTAAAATTGCTACTCTTTGCAATTACTTTACATAAGTATAAAAATAGTTTCTGAATGGTTAATTCAGTACTTCCACTACAGTTGTGTACAGAGACCAAATTACAAACAAAATGTCATTGTCCTAAACCTCCAGACCTAAATGTATGCATATGTGTTTAGGAGGAAGATGTGGCTGAAGCACGGGGTCGAGAACATGCAGCAGATAGACGGCTCCAGCAGCTTCAGGCAGCCTTGAGCCAGCTGGAGACCAGGTCAGCACATGTTAAACTGTTGGTTTTCACTTGGCTAAGATGGAACAGTGCTTGAGATTAGGAAAGCACTGCCAGTGTGTTGATCTTATAGATAGTCATGGAATTTTACATCAGTGCTTTGGTGTTTATGGGGTCAAGCAGCAGTTCCCTGGCTTTCTTTCTGCTGCTGGATATCCTCTCTTTTCTTCAATGGCAGGCTAAAAGCTGCATCACAGGAGGCAGAGGCAGTTCGCAGAGAACAAACTGTGTGGGAGAGAAAGGTGGGGGAACTCCAGGCACGTTGCACCACCCTTGAAGAGGAGAAGTATGAGGCCCTGTCCAAAGTTCGAGAGAGTGTTCAAGTGGCTGAAGAGGCCACACTGCAGAAAGACCAGGTAAAAGCAGTTACTTTGTCTC
This sequence comes from Cichlasoma orientale, assembly GCA_034780415.1. NCBI lineage: Eukaryota > Metazoa > Chordata > Actinopteri > Cichliformes > Cichlidae > Cichlasoma > Cichlasoma orientale. The sequence continues at coordinate 16,002 of JAVDPK010016648.1, forward strand.
TCTTTGTTTTTGTTTTGTTTTTTATCCCATTTGCTTTAAATGGCCAAGTCTTCTTTTCAGTGTATTTAGCTGCATCTCCTAAATAGTTTTCAAATCTCTTTAGCTTTTTAAAACTTTGCCCATTCAAATGTGTCTCCATATCTGCTTTTACTTTTCACTTCAGGCCCTGTTAAGAGAGAAACAGAAGACAGAAGAGCTGCAAAAGACAAAGGAAGCGATCAAACATTTGATCCATGATGCTGCAGTCCGCACCAGGAAAGAGGTACACAGTTACTAAATGTCTAAATGAATCTTTCTCCTAAAATACACCCATATAATTTGATTCATGTGTGACTAAGGTCTGCTTTGAAGCAAATCACATCATTACTTAAAAGCAGTAGATGACATCAGGGTATTTGGTGCCAACTCTGTATGCTTTCTTTTTAAAATGGCAATTCTGAAAATTACAGAAACCACAGAGTTTTAGAATTCTAATTAGTTTTACATGGAAGTGCAACCTCCAATTGTACCACGTGCTCGGCCTTCCTTTTCTTTTCTTTTTTTAAACATATGAGGCACTAATCTGAAAGCAAAGCCTTGCTCTTTTACCCTGTGTAACCTCAGTTGGAGACATGGTGATTAATGCTCTGTTAATGGGTCTTTTTCATCAAGGCCTTCAACTGTTTAATCCTATTAATGCAGGATGGTATGACTAAAGCACTAGCTGTCATCTTAGTCTCCTGCTGGCCCTCGACATAGGATGATATTCTAAAGATTAAATGTTGATGCTTTTAGACTTTTTCTAAATCATGGGGCTTTGCCTTCATCATGCCTTTGATTACCTATCTTCCAGGTAATTCTTATCATTGAATGCAGGTTGAGTTTACATATTTTAGTCAAAGTGGGACATTGGTTTTTTTTTTTGTTTTTTTTACCTTAATCTGCACTGTCACTCATCCTCATTTAAGGCAGTTTGGTGTTAAGATAAGGCCTTGTAATGAAGAATTAATCAACGGACGGCTTACAGTTGGTAGTCAGACCTTAGACTTACCTGAGGACATGAGGGCCACTCAGACTGATAAATATGAGGGAAAGAATTTGCAGAAATGGGGGTCAGAGTTAAAAGGCATTAGAATTTTCCTGTATTCACATTCAGCTTGCACGTACTCGTACTTGCATTAGGAAGTATGTATATGTAGGCGATACAAAGTACTGTCCATAGTTAAGCATATATATATATATATATATAAAATCCCAGCTCGCCCCTACGGGCGGTCTTTTTGCCCTTCAAGCTCGGGTCCTCTACCAGAG
>JAVDPK010016649.1:0-17283 GCA_034780415.1 Cichlasoma orientale
TGTGTGTGTGTGTGTGTGTGTGTGTGTGTGTGTGTGTGGGGTGTAATCACACTCTCTTCTCTACTTGTTTTTTTTTTTGTTTTTTTTTAACTTGACTTGTGCAGTTTCAGGAAAGACCCACAAGAGGGCAACATCTGACCGCGAATAAGCCCTAACGCGAGTGAACATACAGGACAGATGGCTGCAGCAGCTTCTGCGAAACAGAAGAGCTTCAATACTCACGATTTAGTTTGGTTTCGTTTATTCCGTTCATCATGCCAAACAGAAAACATGCCATCTCGGCATAAGAAACCACGATTGCACAAAAAAAGTGTAAACAATTTATTTCCATTGTGGTCCCAGAAAACAACCGACAACAGCAATGAAACAATTAAAAGACAAAATATAACATGTAAATGTACACATGGTACTACTGGGGACTCCGAGAGACAAGCCTTTAACCATGTTAGTTGATTGCTCTTCACAGAATCTATGCAGAGCTCCAACAATGAAAAACTTGGGAACTCCCTTCTTTACAGCAAAAGAAAGATTGGTCGGAGGTCACAGACTTAACATCTCCATAGCAAAGGGAGAAAACAAAGCAGCCGTATGCCCCGCACAGTCATATCCTTAAGTCAGATGGACCACCCTTACTCCTGACGCACGACTGACTCAACGAGGGTGCGCACCCCCCCCCCCGCCCCACCGAGGACACTTTAAAACTCAAACCAATTTCAAACCAAGTTCTAAGACCAGAGAGACACCACGTGGATGCCACACAATTCTAAAGGCCGTGAGTGTTAACATCAGGTAGGGTTAAAATTTTTAATGCTTTTTTGTTTGTTTGTTTGTTTGTTTGTTTGTTGGTTTGTTTGCTTGTTTGTTTGTTTGTTCCTGCTTTGCTGATAAGTGGTTTTAGCCTACTCATATTTTTGCTATAAATCTACATGATTATAATCATTAGTTAAAGTATTGCCTAAAGTTATAAGCATGTTTTAAACAAAAAATATATCACAATCTTATTATTATTATTATTATTATTATTATTATTATTTCAATATATTTTAATATTAATATATTTTTTCATCTGTTGCATCATTTAATATAGTTCCTGTGATAAGTGATAATGTAGTCTTGGATTATCAGCCATGATCAGTGATTAATATAGTGGAATTATAAATATTTTTTAAGCTGTATTTCTTCCCAGGCTGTAGCTTGGTAACATGTCGCACAAACATTTCACATAAAACAACTAATTTCTCTTAATTCCTTTCCTCCCAGTCCTGAGTGTCTGCGTATGTTTTAATGACTACATTTATATGCATGAAAAAGAGATCTGCCCATGAAATGCAGTTTAATAGATCAGCCTTTCTGTCTTTAGCAGATTTTTGTCATGAGACGTTAAATAGAAAACAGTGATCACTGCAGTGTGTAGATCTTTTGTTTGACTTTTGCCTACTTTGCACCTTTAAGATTTCTAGATGGTTATGCCCTGTACCCTGTATGCACAAATTTTACTAATATGTGGTGTCTGTATCTCTTTAGGCAAAAAAGAAATGGAGCTAAAACCTTTACTGAAGAAGCTGGGTTCAATAATCCGTGCCATACTCACTTTCCTTTTTGCGTTGGTGGTCCTGGGTGTGATGGTGTGGGCATATGTTGAGGGCTTTCAGCTGGTGTCATCCATGTATGGAATCATCTCCTTTGGCATTTATGGACTCCTGCTCTCACTCCATGTGTTGGTCCAGAGCTTCTTTGCCTTCTTTGAGCACCGGCGAATGAAATCTCGTACAGAACCATGCTCCTATACCAAAACAATTGGGTTCACTATATCGGCTTATCAGGAGGACCCTGTTTATCTCAGAGAGTGCTTGAACTCAGTCAGGGCCCTCAAGTATCCCCCTGAGCTGCTGCGCATCATCATGGTGATAGATGGGAATTCAGATGATGACTTATATATGATGGACATGTTCAAAGAGGTGTTTGCAGACCAGGATCCTGGCTGTTATGTATGGAATAACAACTACCACACCTGGGATCCCACCCAGGTCCAACATGATGAAAAAATTGGTTCAGTAATGAGCCCTGGAGGGGATGCTGATTATATAGTAGGAGAGGATCCACAGAGAAAGCTAGTAGAGCACCTGATCCAGACCAAGAGATGTGTTTGCATCATGCAGAAGTGGGGAGGCAAGCGGGAGGTGATGTACACAGCATTTAAAGCACTCGGGTCATCAGTTGACTACATACAGGTACCTACTTTTCTTATCCAAGTGCTTTCTTTCTTTCTTTCTTTCTTTCTTTCTTTCTTTCTTTCTTTCTTTCTTTCTTTTATGAAAACAAAAATGAAGTGTTCTCTTTTTCAGTGACATGATTTTTCCTTTCTCAGGTGTGCGATTCTGATACGAAGCTGGACCCTTTGGCCACTGTGGAATTGTGCAAGGTACTGGAGAGTAACCCCAAGTATGGGGCAGTAGGAGGGGATGTAATGATCCTCAACCTCAAAGACTCTTACATCAGTTTCATGAGCAGTCTCAGGTACTGGATGGCTTTTAACATCGAAAGATCCTGCCAGTCCTTCTTCAACTGCGTGTCGTGCATCAGTGGCCCTTTAGGTAAGGGAAAATGATTTATTTTCTTGTGAAGCAGTAGACCATTAAACACTTAAAAGCACTGCTGTAACTCATTGTGGCTGACAACTCTTTAATTTGTCATTTTTTTGGACTTCACAATGTAGGCTTGTACAGGAATGATATCCTTCAGCAGTTTCTGGAGTCGTGGTATAATCAGATGTTTTTGGGAACCCATTGCACATTTGGAGACGACAGGCATCTCACCAACCGTATGCTGAGCATGGGCTATGCCACAAAGTATGCATAGTCTAGATTTTATCATGCACAGAAATTACATGGGGCTCAATAGACCTCAATAGCTACAATGATGATTCTACAATATCAAATATAAAGGTTCTAAAAGTCTATTTTTTACCCTTTCCTTTAGATACACTGCTCGCTCAAAATGCTACACAGAAACACCTGCTCAGTTCCTTCGCTGGCTCAACCAGCAGACTCGCTGGACAAAATCGTACTTCCGGGAGTGGCTCTACAATGCAATGTGGTGGCACAAGCACCATCTCTGGATGACCTATGAATCCATCGTGTCAGGTATTTTCCCCTTCTTTGTCACGGCCACCATCATCCAGCTGTTTTGGACAGGCTCGCTGTGGGACATCCTCTGGGTTCTGTGCTGCATCCAGCTTATCGGGCTGGTGAAAGCAGCCTATGCCTGCATCCTGCGGGGAAACATGGTGATGGTTTTCATGTCGCTCTACTCAGCTCTGTACATGACCAGCTTGCTGCCTGCTAAGTACTTTGCCATTCTCACAATGAACAAAAGCAGCTGGGGAACGTCAGGCAGACGTAAGATGGTTGGTAACTACATTCCACTTCTTCCCCTGTCGGTGTGGGCTGCCATTTTATTAGGTGGACTCTGTTACACCATCTACAGGGAGAGCCAACTGGACTGGTCAACTGACGCTAAAAAAGTGGAAACTATATTTCTTATCTTTGGCTGTGTAGCCTACATATGCTACTGGTTTATTATGATATTCCTCTATTTTGTGTGGTTCCACAGAGCATGTAGGAAGCGTTCTGGAAGTTACACAGTGAATGCATAGATCTGAAGAGTGGAGATGATTTATCTGAATTCAAACGTTACTCTGTTGTGTTTAGTTGATTACTTTTATTTATTTTGTCTCACATTACTGAGGGACAGAAATGTTCCACACCGCTGCTACAGAAACAAACAAAATGAAAAAGAAATAATTGTTGTCAATAATGATTCAGTGAAAAACATCCAAATTTTAGTGATAATAATAGCATATGGAAAATTAATATATAAAACCTATTTATTTATATCTTGTGCATTTTATTGAAACTATATTGAGAGATTTTGGTGCCCAAGTACTTGTCAGGATACTCTTTGTCAGATGTTGACGGTGGAGATGGGATTCTGTAATATTTATTTCTGATATCTATGTATACAGTACCAGAAACGTTTGGACACATATGAATGGGTAAGTGTGTCCAGATATTTGACTGGTACTGTAGAAATAGAATGTTTCTACGTGTCCATGTATGTGTATGAAGGTCATTTTAACCACCGCAACAAGTTCTACGATGGGTAGGATTACTTCACCGTTGCTGGTGTCATTGCACTGGATCCTGGACAGCACTTTCTGCAGCTCTGAATACTTACTTGAAAAGAAACGTTCTAGTGGGAAACTAAAACAAGCAGAAAACGGAATCAAAACATGGAGTTCCTTACTGCCACATGAGACAATAACAGCTATTTCATTTGAAACTGTATATCACATGGTTGCTGTATATTGAGACAGGTGAAGTGTGGATGCACTTTGTTCAATTTGACAAAAGATATTTTTATGAATGATCTTAGCAGTTGATGTAATGGCTGTAATTACATCAACTATATCTTTTTAAAAAAAATTTGAAAATGTGAAAAAGAAATGATGACTTGGGGAGCTTCTGAAGAAATAAAATATATATTTTTAACATGAAAACTTTTGTCTTGGTCAAATCATGTTATCTATAGAAAACTATTAAAATGCTGAACATTTGTAATATATCAACGCAGCTGTCATAATTCCCAAAGCACCAAAATCTTCAAAAGAAAACTGACAGTGCATGAATGCAGGGTGTGGCTAAGGAGCAAAAAATCCATGCAGTACATTTAGGATTCTAACTCACAAGACTTTTTTCCACATATGACCCGGTAGTGTATAAATACACAGATTAGCAGATGATCACAATAATTGCTATTCCTGGAATGAAAATTGGATACTCAATTTACATTACTGCACAAAACTCTTGAGCCACTCATCAGTTCTTTATATTTTGCTTCCAAGGAGTCAGACAAGTAGTCTTGAGCAATAGTTTTGTGACCGTCTTTCCACATTTTTCTTTGGACAATGGCTGCTTTTTCATTCAGTCTTTGTATCTGACCATTTTAAGAGGAATGTTTGCTTGCTTGTTAAGCCACTTTAGACTGATCTAGTAATCATTCATAAATCGGAGTTTCAAATTGCCGGCAATGTGTACGGAGAAGCTCATGAGAGAGATACGAGTGTCTACAGCCATTTGTAAAACATGGTGGAGGCTCTGTCATGGTTTGGGACAGCATTTGAGTCAGTGGTGTTGGAAACCTTTTCCAAACTGGTGAAATTATGAATACAGAAAAGTACTGCAAATATTTGATCCACCATGCAATACCATCTTCAACCCAGCGATGTTAGGGCCACACGCCAGGGTGCTCCTAGTGCTGCTCCCAAGCCCGGACAAATGGGGAGGGTTGCATCAGCAAGGCCATCCAGCTTAAAACCTGTGATACTGTTGGCTTAAGATAAAGGAAGGTGAAAGGGGAAGGCGTGTTAGGAGGCAGCAAGAGGAAAGGAAAAGCAGGAGTGTGGGGTTGAGGGTACGCATAGTGGATGGGTGGAAATGAGTGTCGGGTGTCAGGAGTTGAGTGTGATTTGTGACAGAAGGCAAGAGTGAAAGGGAAGGTTTACAAGATAGTAATGAGACCTACTATGATGCAGGAGGCCAAGCTGGAGGTGGCAGAGTTGAAGATGCTAAGATTTTCATTGCGAGTGACCAGGATGGACAGAAATGAGTATAATCAGAAGGACAGCTCAGGTTTGGAAGTTAGAGATGCAAGGCTGAAATCAGGAAAAGCGGAAGACCACAGATGTGATTTGTGGATGAAATGAAGGAGGATGTGCAGTTGGTGTGACAGAAGAGGATGCTAGGGATAGGGTGAGAGGGAGGCAGATGATCCGCTGTGGTGACCCCTAAAGGGAGCAGCCAAAAAGATGAAGAAGATGCCATAATGCGATTGGCAACAGTTTCATTTTTTTAGCATGACAATAATCCCAAACACACTGCCAATGCAGTTAAGCATACCTGGATAGAAAAAACATACAATGGAACATAATCAGTCACGGATTGGCCTCCCCAGAGCCCGGACCTCAACATACTTGAAGCAGTGTGGGATCATCGTGACAGAAAACGGAACAAAAGGCAGCCAACAGCCAAAGAGCTTTGAATATCCTCAAGTAGCCCGGAGAACTATTCCTGAAGACGACTGAAAGAAATGACAGGAAATCTTGGTTAAGAGATTTCAGGCTGTGTTGAAGAATAGAGGTGGCCATGACAAATATTGACTTTCAAGCTGATGCAAACACAAACTCATCAGAAGTCAAAACTGTTAAAAAGGAATTGAATGAAAAGTATGCAGCTGTAATAAAATAGCTATTTGTGGGTTGTGTCACACTTTTAGGTGACAGGATTTATTATTAGAAAACAGCCTTAAGGAAGGAAAGGTTTAGTTGTTTCAAATTGTATAACACTGTAAATTGTAGTGGTAAAGTTACCCCCCCCCTTTTTTTTCCCTATTAGCATATCCCATACAAACTTATATCAGAAGACCTGTCTGAAAATGCATTCATCATGCTTCATATGAAAGGTGACAAATTGTTTGTTCATGGGGTTTAAATGCTAAAGAAAATAAATATTTAAAAAAATTAAAAAAACGTTTTTGGAATAATTTGTAATAGACTGGCAATATATCAGAGTATATCCTGTCCCTAACTCTATGATAGCTGGGATAGGCTCCAGCAACCCTGTGATCCTGAACTTGGGAAGTGGAAGTGGATGGATGGATAATTTGTAGTGAACGTTTGTGTATTATGTTTGCTCTATTTGCAGAAATTTCCCCAACAGTTTCATTAGCTGATAAATAACTGATAAATTGGCCTGACTCTTTTTATTTTTTTACATAACATTTAGGGTGGAGCAACTGTTTATCTTTTGTAGAGCGCATAGAATTATTGTGAACCTGTTACTTAGTCAAATGGAGGAACGACACTGGCACATATCTACTGACTATCAATACTCAGGATGAAGTCAACATGCAATTATTTGTGTTAAGTACAAGAATAATGTCATAAATTAGGTGTTTCTCTTTGAACAAACATGAAAATGTCTGTGGACCCCAAAGAGCATTGCAACTGTCAAATGCACCTTTATCAGTCTGTACATTCTGATGGTGGGTGTGGATGAGTGGGATTGTCTTTCTGCGTGCACGCATGTACACACTGACACACACAAAACCTCTGTTTATTCCGGTCATTTATTACAAAATGTTGCATTTCATTTGACCAAAACCCAGGTGACTTTTCTATTATTACTAAAATTTAGCTACATGAACATGTGTTTCATGTTAAATATAAAAATATGGGCTATACATATGGGCCAAATGTAACAGAACCCCAGAGAGAACCTGAAATATTACATACAGTACATAGTTTCGTTTTAGACTTATTAAAAGGAGGTGTTTACCAAAAAGGAACTGACAAATTCCAGTCACAAGGACACTATCTGAGAGGTAGGAAGAAAAACAGTTGGACCCATTGTCTCTGTGGGTAATTAGAATGGGAACCTTATGATAAGAAATGCACTGGGTAATGTGGGAGGAGGTATGTAGTTTCAAGTACAGCTGAGATAATTTTTCCCAGTAATATTATCTCCACAAACGCTCAATAATATCCCTATTCCTCTGAGAAGTTCCCCGTGCTTCAAGAGGACCACCATCATCCCTGTCCTGAGGAAACCAAATGTAAGCTGCCGTAATGACTATCGCCCAGTAGCACTCACTTCCATTGCTATGAAGTGCTTTGAGTGTATCGTCAAAGATCATATCACATCTTCCCTCACCCGAGCTGAGGAGGTTTGGTATGGACTCCAGAATACTCAGTAACTTATATCGATGCACCATCGAGACTATTCTGTCATCACCACCTGGTACGGCAGTTGTAGTGCTCTGGATTGTAAAGCGAAGGGTGGTCACATCAGCACAACTTATTATCAGGTCTGAACTGCCAGCCATCCAGGACCATCCAGGACAGACGGCACTGTAGGAGGAAGGCCCAGCAGATCCTCTCTGATCCCAGCCATTCACGCTTCACGTTCTGCCATCAGGCAGGCGCTACAGGAGCATCCAGACCTGCAACAGCAGATTCAGGGACAGTTTCTACCTGCAAGCCACCAGACTACTGAACTGCTGAAACACTGGACAGTTTGCACACAAAAATTGATATACATAAGATTTTGTGCAACCATTGTACACGTTGCACATGTACACACCATCACCTTGCACTGCAGCTGCCAGTAACTTAGTTCATCAGTATGTTATTTTATGTGTATGTGTACTCTGTGTGTGTGTGTGTGTGTGTGTGTGTGTGTGTGTGTGTGTGTATGCACACGCGTGTGTGTGTGTGTGTGTGTATATATATATATATTTTTTTTTTTACTTCTATATCTATTCTATCTGTATAGTATTTATAGTCTTTATTTATATATATAGTTTACTTTATATTCTATTTATTTAAGTGGCAGTTTATGTGCACTTTTGCTTTTGGTTTATATGTGAAATATTGAGGGTCCTGGGTCTAAGGATTTCATTGCTGGCAGTGCTGTACCATTGTTACCTGTATATGACAATAATAAACTAATGTAGCTGATTTTGTGAATGACACAATTTGTAAGATTTTTAGTTGAAAACATTAAAAAATTCCCTCAATCAGAAGGTCCAGTAATGGGTGCAGTAACAGTTATGTTGGATATCTCTGTATTGTTTTGTTAAAATATCTAAAAAAAAAAGTCAGCATGCTAATCACCTAGAAAAGCTTTTCTATATTGTAATAACACTTTGTATCTCAAGAGGTGATAGTGAGTTAAGGTAGCATCCAGACTGCATGAATGAAGAAGACAAATTACAGAAATCTGTTACAGTGTACTACCCAGAGATTATGTTTCTTTTATACATCCACAGTTTTAACCTCTTGTCAGTCATGTTAAAGGGCAGGCAGGCAGTGAATTGAACAGTAACAGCTGAAACTCTTGGTAAGAAACCAGGGGTTTGTTTTTATCTTAGCGTGGTCCAAGCCTTTTGCCCTTTAACAGTTCAGTACTGGTTTTGATTTGTGTAGCAGAAAGGGAGATTGTGAGGCTATGGAGACATGTATGTATGCATTCCCACAACAAGCAAGCAGCGTATTGCCCAGTAGCCATGGTGCTATTTGTAGCACCATGGCTGATTCAATTCAGTTAAATTCCAATTCAGTTTTATTTATATAGGGCCAAATCACAACAGCAGTCGCCTCAAGGTGTAGGGTAAGGTAAAGACCCTACAATAATAGAGAGAAAACCCCAACAATCAGATGACTCTATGAAAACTGGCCTTTTCTGATCTCTGATTTAAAAGAAAAAAAAACTAGCTTAGTAGACGGTTTTGTTTTTCCTCTGTTTAACTTCACTATGAAGAAATTATTTGTCTATTATATCTTTCTGTCTTCTTTGCAGCAGGGCCTAACCTAACATGAACATGAACAGCAGAAAAACACATACAAGAGTAGCCCCACATTACTCTTATTTTTGAGTTTGCCCCCAAGGTGGCAGTTGATAGCTACAGCGTGTATACTCTGTGGGTCCTCAAAGCTCTGTGAAGGGAACAATGCACAGTGTTGGGAGATCATTGAGGCTGTTGAAGGCATTCGTAATTGAGACTTCACAAAATAATGATACTGCTCAACTTTTGTTGTAAAAACAGTCAAAGGTTTTGCAGATATAGAAGGTAACTAGCTAACAAAGACACCACCGTGCCCCTTCAAACCCCAGGAACACACTGGGTGTGGCTGTGTAACGTTCCAGCTCCACCACCAACCGCAGAAGCTGATCACTAGCAATGATGCTAACAGGCACATTTCATAAGCATCCCAGAAGTGTCACAGCGGCTTTCAGCTCTGTATCGCTTCAAAGAGGGAAACGCCTATGTTTTTTTTTTTATATCAAGACGCGTGGAGCAAATAAGGAGGGCAGGAAGTTAGACGTATGAATAGCACAGAAAATCTGGTCAATATAAAAAATAAAAGACCTCATGCAGACTAAATAGCCTGTGTCTGTGTGATTTGGCGCCATTTGAAAGATAGAACAAAACTACGTCAGAGATTGCACTTCAAAGACGCACCTGGTGTATTGCCAGCATGATGCTATACAGCAGAGACCATCCAAGACCAGTGATGGCTGACTAAAGTATTTTCTCACATTCGATAAATGTGTCTGGATGTCGTACTGTATTAGTCATTCGATGTTGTGGAGGTGGTTTTGGTCTCCAGCAAATGTGGAAACTGGAGCAATAAGGTGATTTGCTAGAGGAAATCAGCGTTGGTATAGTTGGAGGCAGATAAATTAAAAGGAGAGAAAAAAAAACTGAAGTATGACGAAGACAAAAATCACTTCCCAACACGTCTGTTTTCAATCAACTTGTCCTCCCCCACCCTGTCTCAACTTCCCTCCCGTCTGAACCAGAAGTGATGTTTCATCCCCTGGACTCATTCCATCTGAGCAGCTCACTCGCTTCTTAGAGGAAGCTGTCCCACCAACCTTTCCCACCAAACTGCTGTAACTCTGGAAACCAGCACAGTGTTCGTGATCATGCTGCACTGAAATCATATAATGAATACACAATTTGAATAGAAAAAACAAGAAAGAAAGTGCTGTGGTAGCAGTAACATCAATAATATAAAGGTTATACTGATATAACGTTCACATTACTTTCCACACAATGACAATAAGATGATAAAGTAACACCTACAAATGTGTTTTTAGGTTTTTATTTGCTGTGGCTTGTGCTTGCAATTACCACTGCAGTATTTTCCACATTAAATGTATGGTTTCCAGTTCTTTACCATTCTTTTACTCCCTGGAAAAAAAAGTAGTAGTGCTGAGGGAATAAACCATTATTTAGAATAAGAATGGACAGCTCTGTTAGATCATTTAGTTATTTTTGGCTTTCGGTATATGGACAAATTAAACTGAGGGTGTTTCCCCGTCTACAGAGACGGCTTTAATCTTTCAACATGCAGCATGCGTACTCATGCTGGTGGAGCAGCCATCATTTACTGGAAACTACGCAAAAGTACATAGTTTGAAGCAGCATACCAGGGGACACCAATCAGAGCCCACAACTTTTCCCAAACTTTTTGAAGTCACTGTAGCAAGGATAATAAAGTAGTCCCTATTTCTGGGTGACAAACACTGACTAATGACCACCTTGAGGTCTTCGGAATCATTTGTCACACTGGATCATCAAAAAAAGACAAACAAACAAACAAAAATGATGAAAACCATGATGAAGTATTTTTGGGCAAGATACAGTTGTATATATAAATACCAGTCTAAGTTTCTCCCAGGTTCACGGTGGAGCTGGAGCCTACCGTTGTTGTCGTTGGGAGAAACCCTAATACAGACAACAGGCAAGCTCCATGCAGCAGGGTTTAAAACCAGAAATTAAAATTAATTTAAAATTAATTAAATTTAATGAAATCATTTAAAAGCTAGAAAAAAAAAACCCAGTATAACAACGGGGTGCCAACTAGTATTTTTAAAGGAAAGAACAAACAAAAATAAGCGGACACAAATTGTTGTGTAAATTTTTAATGCAATGAATACCTCATTGCCACTTTAAAGTAGGGGAGAAAGATTGTTCATTTCATTGACTCGGTTATTTTGTTTTCAGATAGCGAGGCGCTCCGTGGTGTACTTTACTTACAGATGATCCCTGGTTTAAGACTGCGATGTGAACTGACTGAGTCAACCTCAGGGAGTCCTAAGTCTGGAAAAATAGGAGGACTGTTAGGAAGGCTCCGGTGAGGACGACTGTGGGAAACAATATTTTGTTTTTCTTTTGTAAAATCAAAAGACTAAAAAAGCTAAATGAAAAAGAGTAACATGCAAGATCAACTTTTCATCAGTGGAGATAAAAAATGGATGCCAAACAATAAAGTTGTTTGTCTTCACTCTTAGTTCTTTAATTATATACCAAAAAGCTAAAAACAAAAGACAAACAACTACAGACAAAATTGCGACAATAACTCCGGACTACTGAATGTGCAGTTTAATTAGAAGGGTTTTATTTTTAATTTTTTTAACATATATACTTAGATTTTCTCACTTAGGCAAGGTTATGACTCAACAAACTCTTTAAGGTGTGACACATATGCCTACCCCCTCCTGTAACTGCAACTGAAGTGTATTACAGCTTGTGTCTCAAAATATAAGAAGGGAAATTAGGATATCCTATAATAAATGTAGGAATGTAGGAAGGTGAGATTATAATAATCTGTAATATAGCCCCCAATTAAAATGTAAAAAGTTGAAATGTTGTTTTACTTTTCCTTTAATATAACCCAAGAGTACTCATTAAATTAAAAGTACTTTAACTATAATTAGTTTATAATTAGGTTCTTCTTTCCTTCAAAATCTTTTACATGCTTGTTCTGCTGTACCTATTTGTAATTGAAGTTATTGTCCTCATCAAAATTAGTGAATATCTACCAGCGATACTATGTGTAAAAATATGCCTAAGGCAGTAAACTGCAACAGGATAATGACTGAGTAATTATGCATGTTTGCCAGAGGTCAGCTGTAGTAAAAATAAACTATTTCATGTAATAGGTTATTTACTTATTTACAAAGAGTTTTTTTAATTTTTTTTTTATCTCTGATAAGCTGCAAATAAGCCATTATAGTTTCCAAGTACTATTATAGGTAAACTTAAATACTCAAACATTCAAAGTTAGAAGTTAACCAAAGGAATTACACCTTTTAGCCATCCAATTATAAAAGAAAAGAAATATTTATGATTCTGTCAACAGTGAGATCTGCCAAAGGAACTTTTCTGACAGCTGAAGGAGCTTTCAATCTTAATGATGGATTTAACTAGACTGCCACTCCTCACTCCTTACCTTACCTTACCTTACCTTACCTTACCTTACCTTACCTTACCTTACCTTACCGAGATGGAGTTTAAATGACACAAAATAACCAAATGACTTTGACAAAAGATATGATTGACTATGGAGTCAAAAGGAATAAGATCATCTGGAATAAGCTAAGCTTTAAAAAGATCTGATACTATTTCCATTCAAAAGTGACAAAATACAGTACTGCGCAAAAGTTTTTAGTCACTCTATATTTCTTTATAGTTTGCTAGGAAAATTTCTTTACGTAGTCTTCACGAATAGTTCTTCAGGCTTCTTGAAGGAAATTCAAAGCTCTTCTTTGGATGTTGGCTGCTTTTTGTTCTGTTCTCTGTCAAAATGATCCCACACTGCTTCAATAATGTTGAGGTCCGGGCTCTGGGGAGGCCAAGCTATAACTGATTGTGCTCCACTGTGTGTTTTTCTACCCAGGTATGCTTTAACTGCATTGGCAGTGTGTTCGGGATCATTGTCATTCTGAAAAATGAAGTCACTGCCAATCAGACATGCCAGATGGTATTGCATGGTAGTTCTAAATCTGACAGCACCTCCCTGCATTCATAATTTCATCAATTTGGAAAAGATCCCCAACACTTGCAGACCTCCCTCCTGTAGACTGTATCTTCATTGTGGGAGATCAGTCCCACAACAGCAGTGTTGTCAGCAAACTTTATGATGACACTGGACTCTGACGTGGCCTCACAATCGTGGGTGTACAGCGAGTACAGCAGTGGGCTGAGCACACAGCCCTGGGGGGGGGGGGGGGTTCCGGGGTGGAGGGTGAGGGAGGATGAGGTGAGGTGATCCACACATACCACCTGTGGTCTGCTGGTTAGGAAGCTGTAAACCCAGCTACACAGGGATGGGCCCAGGCCCAGGTCCAACAGCTTAGAGACCAGCCTGGAGGGGAGTATGGTGTTGAATGCTTAGCTATAATCTACAAACAGCACTCTCACATAGTTCCCCTTACCAGTGTCTACATGGGAAAGGGTCTTTTGGAGGAGAAAGGTTATGGCGCCATCTGTGCATCTGTCTGGCCGTAGTGGGTCGAGGGTGGTGGGCAGTGAAGAGGTGACGAACGTCTTAATGAGTCTCACAAAACATTTCATCACCACAGAGGTGAGCGCTATGGGCTGTTATTATTATTATTATTATTATTATTATTATTATTATTATTATTATTATTACTCAACAGGCTGCTACTAACAACGTGCCTTAAGTTACAATTTGAAAGTGGTTCTTTGCTAAGTTGTATGCTATGTGTAGCTGCAACACTGGCTCTTCTCTTAAGTTAGGTGCCTTTTTTTTTTTAAATAATTCATAGGTCAGTGGCTTAACAAACAAACAAACAAACAAACAAACAAACAAAAAATTCCCCTGAAAATGGTCAGGAACAGGAAGTGGAGTGAAAATGAATGAAAAAGCAGTCAAATTCTAAAGAAAAGCTTTGAAAGACGTTCAGAGAGTCTGGGGAACTGTTGCTCAAGACCACTTTAAGAAATTACAGTTCTTCTGGTTCCTTGGAAGCAAAATATTAAGAAATGAGGGGTGACTGAAGATTTTTGTATAGTACAGTAAAAAAGCATGTTCTCCTTTTCACGTTGCATCATAGGTTGGCTTGGCAACTTGGTAAGTGAATGGAAAAAAATACAAGCAATCTGGCCATTAGATGGCACGTAGACTGTTGAGTCATGTGTGACTATATTTAGAATCTACAAGAGCTTTATAAGGCTTGCATATTGCAGGTTGTCCTCATATTGTCTTTTCTCCACCAACAGGGCACCATTCATTCATTTCAGGCACATACTACAGACACTCAACAGATATACATATATATATATATATATATTTTTTTTTTTTTTTAAAGTATGTTTCTTAAAGACCAGTTCTTATAATGTTGCAATGTCATTACATTTCTCTAGCTTGCATTTCAAAAAAGTGTAACATGGTGTTCATGAAGTAAAACCCATTACGTGTGTTACAGAACTGAAGAAAATTAATTTTTTTTTAAAATGTCATGTTAAAATCAGCACGGTGGCGCGGTGGTTAGCACTGTTGCCTCACAGTGAGAATACCATCTGGAAGGCCTGGGTTCGATTCCACCTTGGCCCGGCCCCCTCTCTCTGTGTGGAGTTTGCATGTTCTCCCCGTGTCTGCGTGGGTTTCCTCCGGGCACTCCGGTTTCCTCCCACAGTCCAAAAACATGCGCTTACTGGGGTTAGGTTAATTGGCTAATCTAAATTGCCCATAGGTATGAATGTGAGTGTGAATGTTTGTCTGTCTCTCTGTGTTAGCGGCGGCCTGTCCAGGCTGTACCCTGCCTTCGCCCTATGTCAGCTGGGATAGGCTCCAGCCCCCCCGCGACCCTGAAAAGCGGAAGCGGATGGATGTTAAAATCCAATTTTTTTTAAATGTTTTTATTAGAATTTGTAAAGAACAATGATATTAAGTTTCGAGTTCAGCATTTGTAACCACATGATTTTGTTGACACTCCAGAAACAAGTGTGAAAATATTTTTGAATAAATTATTGGTGGATAAAATTAATCAATTACTGAAGATAAAACAGAACAAAGCTATTTCCTGGATTTGACCCTGTTAGAGAGGTGATGTGATGAATTTTATCAGAGACTTCCTGAATCCTGAATTAAAATCTGTGGGAGAATTCTGCAAAGATGATGCTAGAAGTATAACTTCCATGGTGGAAAAGTTTTTGAACCCTTACATAATGTTTTAAAATAGCTACAAATAAGGAATTTCGAGATGGTGACTGAGTGGCAAGTCTTGGTTCTAGAAGGGGTTTGCTTTTATCCACAGTGTCTCAGCTGAGCCTGGTTTCCCCAAAGTAGCAACAAAAGAATGAGTCCTTGAAAAAAACATGTCTTAAATTATTGTGTTGTTTTTTGTTGGAAATCAGTTATTTAACTGGGGGTAATCCATTAATACTTCTGAAGTTTGTGGTTAACTAAAAAAGGCCTGTTTGAATTAACATCAACTTTAATTTGCAGCCATTCCACTAAGCCCACTTAGCCATGTTTTATCTAACACAACTCAAACCAGGATTTAATCATCTTGCATTTTGTGTGTGCACAAAATACAAGATGAGAAAAACGAAAAGAAAATAAAAATGTAAAAAAAAGCCCACTTCTGTACCTTAAAAAAAAAAAAAAACTGTTGATTTAATTCCCCTTTAAATGCAGTCCTCATTAGCAGTATTTGTTGCAGTAAACTTTTCAATAATGGATTTACTGAAACTACACAAGTATTAAACACATTTTTCTGTCTTTGGGGAGTGACTCACTGTTATCAGTGTGATCTAACCTTCAGGTTAATTGCTACTAAATTATACTCAGTAAAGATAAGATGTCACTGAGTAACAGCACTGTTTAGAAAAATGATCAGTGTCCGCAATGCTTTTGGCATTAAGCAGTTGAATCTTACTGAATATATCTGAAGCACAAAAAAGACAAAAATCTCCTAAGATGCTGCAGAGAGGTGATATTGAAATTTTCACAAGCATGGTTTGATCCATATTGTCTGCAAATTTTGTCTGCAATTGTAAGCAAATGTTACAATTTCTTAAAGCAATAAAAACTCGACGTGCACTTGAATTGACCTTCATCTGTACAGTATGTAAAGGATATGCTAGGCTCTGTTCAGATGCACGTATTCTGCTAAACGTTGTTTTTTCTGTGTGTTTTGGACTTTCGCCCTTTTGCAAACTGCATTTTAAGTCTCTGAAAACTGAGTCAACTTAGCTTAGACGTCACTTGTTCATTTGGTATTATGCTAACATTAGTCTGCTGCTATCAGAGGATGACAGCAACAGCAGTTATCACCTGTACCCAAGGACCTCTATGGGTGTTGCTGTAATGTCTGTCTTCTGGAAATTGGTGGCACATCCATTTGGTCTTGTTGGTTGTGGAGTGGGGGCCTGGATCAGGCTTTTCCAGCACATCCCATGGATGCTTGATTGGATTCAGGCTTTTCTGAGGCTACGATCTGTGTGCTTTGTGCCGTTTCTCGAGCTGCCAATGAGAAATTTTAGTGATGTGGCAGGTGCCAACGCCAGGTCTTGCCATGATATCGGCACGGGGGCTTGATTTTTCAGCAGTGTTTAGGACATGAATTGCACGACCAAAGGTTTTACAGTACCTTGTATTGACAAGATAAGAAGAAGATCTTTATCTTTAGTGTCAATATATAAAAAAGAATACGGCTAAACTGCAATTATGCTTCAACAATCAGTGGTTTTAACGTTGTAATGTGAGCTTTTATGTTTGTGTGCATAAAACTGACGCTCCTTTTTTGAAGGACAAAAAACAGCCAGGAAGCCAGCGTGACCTTAACACAAGCAAAGAATGTGATCAGTAAAAGAATTAATGGCTGCTTTCTTATTAATAGTTGCTTT
>JAVDPK010016650.1:0-17270 GCA_034780415.1 Cichlasoma orientale
ACACACACACACACACACACACACACACACACACACACACACACACACACACACACACACACACACACACAGCAGGTGATATTTTAAGCTAAAGCTTTGCTAGTACAAGTTGAAGTTAATATTCCACAAACTGGTTACACTGTGAGACCTGTTGCTAGCTATAAACAAAGGGAGAGGGTAATAAGAGCCAAATAGATCTGTGTGTGAGGCTCTGGCAAACAAAAACTCAGTGTGATGAATTTCTGCTCTGACCAACTCTCATTGTCCTTCAGTGTAGGCCAATCAATAAGGAGCTCCACTCCTTACTTTTTTTTACCCTCATTAACGTAATTTGAAATTTTGGGTGCCACACACGTAGAGTTGCACGTAGAGTTCTTTACTGTATTGACCTGCAAATACTGATACATTTCTGCAGGGTTTGTTAACGTTTTTTACTACGCCCGTTTCCAAGAGTAGTATTTTTCAAGGAGTTGAATACATTTGTTTTAATAAATCCCTGTAACATACGGCAGTGATTCACAACAACTGATCACTGGAACTGGCCAACACGTAGTGACTCAGTGTACATGCTACCAAGCCAGCCTGCCGCCCGCATTGTTTTACAGCAGTTGTCAGGTAAATGTTTTTCAAGTTTTTAAGAATGTAAGAATTTCAAAGTCCTCTCTGAAAAGCTGTTATGATCTATGGGCTTGCAAGGCTTGTTAAAAAAAAAAAAAGAAAGCGTCGTTGTCAGTTTAAAGACGTGTGTTTTAAGTTCAGAACAATAAGAGTTGACAGGAGCCTTGTAGGGAAGATACAAACATGGAGTAGAAACTTGCACTTGACTTGACATCACAACTTTAACTCCTCATGATTTTCTAGTGTCTTTGGTATGTGGAAAATCAGCCGTCAAGGCTTCTTTTTTGTTTCCACCATGAAGATTGACTGCTCAGCTTTAATTTGACCGTGGCATGTTTTTCTGTGCAACAGCAGCTGCATTTAAAAAAAAAAAATACTGTGTGTTTAGTGGGGAGGTTTCTAGTCAGATCAATCTTCAAAAAGACCGCATGTTTTATAAAGTCGGGCGGTAAACCAAAGCACTATATTGACTCAGTGTTTGTCATATATTGCATACATTTATATACAGTTATCACCATCTTCTTTCTTGGCTGTTAGATGAGTATTTCTGTGCTACCCCAGGGTTACTAAGAGGGTAAGCTGAGTCCTGCTGCACATCAACAACAAGAGGCTGTAATGAGCCAAATGTAAATAGTGTGTTTCCAGAGGGGAAGTGAGATGGGATTTGAGAAGAACATCTGCTTCTTGTCTCCTCTAGACTCCAGAGGACCACGAGGGTGAAACAGGGATCAAGTCCAAGGAGGCTCGCAAGTATATCTTCAATTGCTTGGATGATATGGCGCAGGTATGCTGTTTCAGTATCACAAAGCACAACTTCCTTCCCACAAATCACACAGTAGATGTATTATTTTGCTTTTGCTCTGTCTTTTGCTACAATCGCATCCACCTGTCTCGTGTTTGAAGCTTCTTTGATGGGGCTGTTCAGGTCCCGGGCCAGTTTGATCCATCACATCCTGAGAATTATCTATCAAACATTTGAAATCCCTTTAAAATATTTATTTGGCCAAGGTCTGATCTCCAGCTGCAGTGTAGCTCCCCTTCTATATAGAATTTTACAGAGTGAAATGAAAGCAGCTGTTCAGTGAAACCCCTCCTCAACTCTGCTTCTGCTCTTCATTTTGCTTAACCACTATTTAATAACTTGCAGACAGACATTTGAACTGAACATGTGGTGTGGCTGGTTAGCAGGTTTGATGTGTACAGTTTGCTTTCTTATTAAAGCTGCAGTGAGTGTTGTGGCTGTGTCTCCACTTTGTACATCTGCAGTACATATAAGCATGTAGGGGGCGAGAGGATGAAACACTACCCCCCCCCCCCCTCTTTTTTTTCTCTTCTAACTAAGATGTTTCCACACATACACACATATTCCAGGAGTTCCAGCTAGTTTTAGTGGGACCTACACCATGCTGTCTCTGCGTGAATCTTGTCCTTCCATGCAGCTCTGCATGTCACCTGTGGGAATTTGTTCATTTAGGAGATTGCATAACTTCAGGAAGTCATCATGCTGCATGTGATTTATATAAAGAAAAGCAGTGCCGCTTAACACAGCCGCACGTAATGCCACTTTCCTCTGTAGCTCGAGAACGAATTCATCTCTGCGTGGTGGGAAAGTTCACATGTAGCCATGACATTTTGATAGGACGTGCCTGACAGTGACTGATAGCGAGTGTTGTTGTGTTCACCCTCACTTGGCTAAATACTGGTTCTGCTGGCAGATTTGGCAGTGGTGATAAAAATTACAGTGATTTTCCCAGGGCCTTTCAAATTTCTTACAGTACTCTGTCGTCATCATGCGCCTTGATTATATCCCTGATAATGACTAGCCGTGAGATACAAGGGATTTTTTTTTTTTTTTGTCCTGTTGGAATATGGTCCTTCCCAACCAGCAGCCCTTTGGAAACTGTCCATGTGGATACGCAACACATGTATCTACTTAACTGATGGAGACAATTATGGCTGTCCAGTAGTGCCCAGGGCCGCTGTCAGGCCTGTCTGGAATAACACGCTGTAGGCTGGGACACGATAGTATCGCTTCCTGGGCTTGTGAGTTTGCAGTTACCACATACACACAAACACACATGCAGCACAGAGTTTAATGAAACCAACCTGCACTGGTATGATATCCCCTGGGTCATCTCTGTCTTCTGCGCTTCAAGCTCTGTGTCCTGTCTTCCTTTACTACATAAACACAGATACAGCAGAGCTGCATAGGCTTAATGTGGGAGAAAACTATCTATTTTGCCCCATCTCACTATCCTGACCATATAAACAACTCAGCATTGTGGACATCTGCCTCTGCGTGTATAATGGATGATATAGCTGAAGGCCTTGCAAGACACAGAGGCTGGGTGCCAGAAAGAGATAATGAACCTCCTTTCAGTCGTGGGAAATGTGTGGAGGGTTTAGTCACAAGTATATCTAATTTGAGTAAATCAGACACCAACTTACAGCAGATGCAGGACCCCACTAGGGGGCTGATGTAGATGGAATGAAGGCCAGAAGTACTTGAAAATGGATTCATTTTGATCTGCAGTCCTTCAGCATCTCTATTGGTTGAAGTCAAGTCACAGCAAGACGAGCGAGATTGTCTTCATCTAATCTTTCCTATATTACGTCCTCCTCAACTACTCATCCCACTAGTTAAAAATGAAACTGCACATTATGGCTGTGTAGATGGAAGGCCTGCATCCAATAGGACGCCTCGCTCCACATTTCCTGAGGCGGTCCTTGACATCTGCCATCCCTGCGCGCACTCCAGAGAGTCACGCCAGTGCTTCTCACCGCACAGATGTGGTTTAATTAACAGCCATCGACGTGCAACGCTGGCCATGTTAGTTGAACCCCCATCTTTTTATGTTCTATGCTATTTGTGACCATTTTCATTGTTATTGAAAGTAAACAAATTATACCGGTATCTTTTCTATCTAATAAATTCGCATATCTTAATTCATTGGGTGATGGAAAAATTCTTCTCTTCGTGCTTCTTCTTATCCGGCCTGATTATTGTGCCACCAAACTGTGTACATTTCCCCAAAGTCATCTCTTCCACGAGCAGAGGACAGTATGATTATTTCTTCCCTCATTCTGCAGATTACTCCTTTATCACAGCCAGTGGAGATGGCGAGCAGAGAGGGATGGTTACAGAACCTGAATAACCTGCATAGAGAAAGAGAATTGAATCAGATTAGCAGTGTTGACTGGCAGCACATCTGATAGGCCTCGGAGCAGGCCTAAAGATAAACGTTGCATCTTTATGAAAAACAGGCCCACTACCACTGCATGGGCAGCCACAGTAAACAGGACTTGGCTGCCCTGTTTGCTGCTGCCCCTTTCTTTGTCCTCATGCTGCCTGAAACTCTGCTTCATTGCTTGAGATCAGACTTGCTATATATCATGACCTTGTCCCACTTCCTTTATTCCTCACCCTACATGACAACCCAAAAGTAGACCTAAACATCAGAACTAGTTCACTGCTTAAAAAAAAAAAAAAAAAAAAAAAATCTAATTCTGCTAACCGTGTAGCTTTTCATTAAAGCAGAAATCTGCTGCTTTGCCCTGTATTTATCCGCAACCTAAGCCGCAATGTTTATTACAGATGAAGCAACATGACGTTCCAAGGCAGCTTCTCAGAACCTATTTAGGTTAAGTTGTTCCACGTCAGCTTTTTCAGATCTACAGTACTCGCAAAACGGTGTCCTGTGTGAACGGACTTTTTGCTGGCTAGCCAACGTCAGTGTTTATTTGGTTCGTGTTTTTTTTTTGTTTGTTTTCACGTCTCAGGAATAGATAAAAATCTCTGTGAAGGCGCCAGCCTGGAGATATTTTAAGGGCTACTATGAATACCAGTACAAATGTTTATAATGCCACTAAGGTGCAAGGTTATCACTAGACTTTGTGACACCCTAACATAGGAGGCCTTGTGAGTATTAATAGGTCCCCCTATGGGAATACGCTGTGGGAGAGATTTTTTTTTGTCATCTGCAAGAACATTAGAGCCTTGAACACTAAATGAAGGGGTGCTTGAAATGCTAACTGGCTTGTGTGTTTGTTTTGCGCCTTCAGGTGAACATGACGTCAGATCTGGAGGGGAGCGACATGCTGGCAGAGAAGGCTGACAGGAGGGAGTTCATCGACTTGTTAACCAAGATGCTGACCATCGATGCAGACAAGAGGATCACCCCAGTCGAAACACTCAACCACCCTTTTGTCACTATGTCTCATCTCCTCGATTTCCCGCACAGCACACAGTACGCGCTCAACAAGCCCTGCTGTTGTTGTTTATATAATTATCATTTTGAACAGTGAAGCAACATCTGCCACTGTCATCAGACACAGTGCTCATGCCTTGTCTGTCTCCCTCGCTCTCTCTCTCTGTCCGTTCAGTGTGAAGTCGTGCTTCCAAAACATGGAGATCTGTAAGCGTCGCGTCAACATGTACGACACGGTCAACCAGAGCAAGACACCCTTTATCACCCATGTGGCCCCCAGCACCTCCACCAACCTCACTATGACCTTCAACAACCAGCTGAACACTGTGCATAGCCAGGTAAAAACGCCCTCCTCGTTCATCACTAAACCACCGTTACTGAACTTCTATGTAGTAGAGGTAGGCAGGCAGTTTGTCTGATAGGTTCCAATAAAATTCTGATAGAGGAAAGGAATTAAGGAAAAAGGAAAAATAAATTAAGGATAAAAAAAAGCACATGGGACCTTCAAAATAAAAGCCTGGAATATAGAATGGAGCGTGTAGAATAACACCTATATTATATAAGTGCCCAAATGAATAATTAATGCAGAGCCAAAAATATGAACATATCAAAGAGTTCTGTTTAACTGAATATTGACAGCTTAGTAGCCCACGAGCAGCTGTTTGTGCCTGTGTTCTATTTTTTTCTGTCCATTCTTCCTGTTTTTCTGCACATGTCCATGCTTACTGCCTTTGTGCATGTATATCTGTTTGCCTGCATTTTGTCTGTGCCCCAGGTCCTATGGGATTGTCACAAAGTGCTGATTACACACATGACAAGCCACACTTCCTGCTTGCCTTGCATTCTGGGGCTTTCAGGCCTTAAGAATCCCTTTACCAGGCTTCCTCCTCTCTTTCCCCCTCTCGCTGCTGTCCTCCTCTGTCTTTTCTTCTTTCCTTCCATTTCCCCGGGTTGAGCCTGTGGTGCTTTACCGCTTTGTTCGCGTATGGTCTGTGAATCGAAACTGCTGACTTCTGGCATCTGCCGGAATCACCGAGCGTCTGGTTGCAAGGTTTTCCAGATTGTGCTTAGTTACAACTCTTGCTCTCTCCCTACCCCTCTCTTTAGTAAACAGAGTTCTTTATCACCAACTATATCGAGCCAGCTCACACTGGGTAGAATGCGACAAAAACCCAATCTTGCTGTGATTTAAATGGATTAACATTCCCTCAGCTTGTCTTTTCTGCGCCTGGCTCTGAGGGCGTATAGACAGAGTTAAGTTAGTGATTTATTCAGCTCGATTCAGTTGCAAGACCGGAATGCATCTGGCCTGTATTTTGCTTGTTTATGATGAATGCCATAGAGCAATATTGATTATGTTCTCTCCCCCGGTGTTCATCAAAGACGCTAAAGAGAGCAAATGAAAAATGAAAGCACTGTCTTTGTATTTCCCTCCATCCCAATGTACACCTAATGAAAGGGCTAAAATTAGACTGTGTCTTGTGGTGCATATACTGCTCACAAGCTGAGCAAATGGTGTCTCTTAAAAGCATTTGTTTGTATCTAGGATGTTCCCAGGCAGTCTTAGTAATCCACATGCCTTATTAATGGTCAAGACATGCTGGAGTTACCTAAGCTTACATAATTATACAATGACTGTTGGCTGTTAAATATTGCTTCTGTCATGCATAATTGATTTGGAGGCTAGATAGTGAAGCTGTGATATGAAATGTCAAATATGGCTGCAGCGCATCATATCGGCCTATTATTAGCCTGTAACATTTACATTTAAACTGGCTTATAATAACTCATAACTTAAACATTCGCCATTTAAGCAACTTGATAATAAGAGAGACGTTTATGCTGCTGTGTGGTTTGTGTTTATGGCAAACTGAGATATGCGAAGCGTCAATAAATTAAGGATATTGTCAGAATGGATTTCCTGTCCAGCGGTGCATTATTCTAGTCAAGGTCCGTATGCCAGGAAACGCTGTAAATGATCAGTCTAAATTTGCTCGTGTGGCATTTTGTTCATTGATGGTTGATTATTCTTAGAATTGATTGCATCTCTGCTCACATTCTTTCTTTCCTTCTAATTAATCAAATCATCAGACTGCATATTTTAAGGCATGTTTAAATCATACACCCAATTTTCTTATTCTTTCATCTGTGGCTCCCTATCTGTCTTCTTTTGAACTGGTAGTTGTTTGCATTTTAATGTCTGTGTGTTATTTTGTTAGAATACTGATATCTTTCATTTTTTATTGTTGCTTGCTATTTAGCCTTTCCATCCTTGGATCTCCTCTTTTCTTCCCTGTCATTCCCTTTAGCACCTCCACTTTCATGATTTTTATTTTGGTCCCATCATTCCTTTAGGCCACCAACCTGGCTCCCTCCTCCACCAACAATGCCACCCTTTCCTTTTCAAGTCCTGATGTCTCCATACTAAACTACCAATCTACACTCTACCAGCCCTCCGCTGCCTCCATGGCAGCCGTGGCCCAGAGGAGCATGCCCCTGCAGCCTGGGGCTCCTCAGCTCTGTGCTGCCCGGCCTGACCCCTTCCAGCAGGCGCTCATAGTCTGCCCACCTGGATTCCAAGGTAAGGAGGTCTTACCAGTCAGTGTGTGTTAGCATAAATTCATAGTGTCAGATTTTTGGTCATCTGTATAGCCGTGCACACGTGCATTAGAGCAGGCGGTATGAGGATGAAGCACATTTAAACAGCACGGATCTGCTGCCATGCACACTGTGACAGTTTTAAATCTGTCTCTGCACAAACAGTCCTGTTTTGCTTGTTGTTTGTCTTTTTGTTTTGCAGCACCCAACAGGCCGTGTCAGTCACAGCGTACGAACTGTGATTCATTGATAACTTGAGGCAATTAATCATTTGAGTAAATTTAATATGGCTATTGTTATTCTTTTTTCCATGACTGCTGCATTTGTTTTTTTCTGAGTGTGGTTGTTCCATCAAATGAATGGACATATGTCTGTAAGTCAGACACACTCTGAACCACCTTGCATATATGCGACATTTGATCTTTTTGAATTTATTTTACAAATACTGTAGCAACATTGTTTATAGGTGACAGGATTTGGCGGGGTGCTGCTTTTCTTATTTGTTGACATCCTTCATGGATATGCTTTATTTATTCACAGGGCTGCAGGCATCCCCTTCCAAGCACACCAGTTACTCCGTGCGGATGGAGAATGCTGTTCCCATAGTGACGCAGGCCCCTGGTGCCCAGCCTCTGCAGATTCAACCTGGCCTCCTTACACAGGTAGGAACATTCAAGTATCACAGAAAATGAACTAACAGAGTTTGAATCCTAACAGTGAGAGTGCCTGTCAGGAACATTTATGAACTTTGAACTGTTCACATTCAAACAAAGCCCTCTGCATTCCTTTTTTAATAAGCCTTCACTAAGAATAGTATCTATCGATGGAGGATGGAAATCACTTGATGTTCTTGACCCTGCCCCTGCTGGCAGCTGTTTTTCCTGAGTGCATTCAAGCAAGCTTTCCTGTGCATTGCTCTCCCTCTCCCTCTCTCTCTTCCTCTCTTTGCTCTCTCCTCTCTTCATCTGCCCCTGCTCTCCTGGAGGCTGAGGCTGCCATGGTCTGTTGCACTCAAAGGCAGAAGCCTTTCACACAGAGAAGGCCTTTACTGGAGCCTCCACAGTGGGGCTAGAGCTTTAGCTGCTAATATGTAGCTGTTGCAAGTAACAGAATAACTGTGCATCTCTCTCTGCACACAGACACACACACACAGGCTGTAGACCACTTCCATTGCCACGCCACCTCTTTCCCTATGGAAATTTCCATGAAGGCTTTAAATATCCCTGAGAATCCAGGGAGTTTGAAGCACTCCCTTATCTCCAGTTAATCATGCAGTAGGCAGGAAAGCAGGCAGCAAAGCTGTGTGTATGTGTGTGCACATGCCTGTGTTTTCTATGGTGGGTTAATCTGTCAGATACCAAATAGTGATTAGCTCCACGGCTGCTTCCAAGTCAGGCGCTCCAAATTACAGGCCTCAGAGGATCCTCGGAGGTCAGGGTAAGCTTGGATCAGGCTCTGCATGTCCAGAGGACTCAGAGCATTGTAAGAATCGATATCATGGATGTGATAAATTATAACAATGGCATAAAAAATTTGATTTATATGAGTGAATGTGAGTTCCATGTGTCACGTGTGGATTGCACATTGCAGCCGTGTTCTGCAGCTGTTCGTTGTACCCTCTGTCTGCACATATGTTAAACAAAGACAGGCGATAGTTAACAAAAGCAGATGTTTTATATAGGCCAGCAAACAGCACACCTAATAACTGGGTGTATGGTATGTGTTTTTCTGTTTATTCCTTTACTGTGGGCGGTCTCCCTGAGTCGTCGTTTCCATCTTGCCTGCGTTGTCCCCCTACCCATGACTTTATCCACCTACTTTATACTGTCATCCATGCACCCTTTGTCTACCTTGTGTGTAGCCCCCACGCACCTCTGTGTGCAGAGAGAGAGAGAGAGCAGAGTGAAGGAGGCTCCAAGCAGGGAGGCCGGAAAACCAACGGGACCTTTATCTGGAGCAGGAATGCAGAAAATGTGGAAACAATTGGGGAGTAAGGGCTGGGGCTTTGAAAGCCCCGAGGTGACAAAGGGTTTTCACCCAGGGAGTGTAGGTCGAGGTGGGAGGCGTTTGGGCCACTGATAGTGATGGTAGGTCTTGAGTTGAAAGAAAATGGTCTCTTAACTGGGTTACCATTTCAGGGCAGACAGGCTGGTTGCACAACACAGACACCTAGTGAGAGAGGGATGTAGAGTGCCAGGAATGGAGATAGAGAAAGGAGGAGGAGCAGGAGATGGATGGATGTATTAGAGCCTCTTAATGGCATGTTGATAAAAGACCTTGGATGTGGTCTTAGATGTAAAGACCATCTCCAGCTTCAGAATGTTCCATTAGAGACGTCAGTCATCAGTACACAGACGAGGCAGCGCGGCTAGCCTGCAGATGCCCCCCTACAGCACTGCTCTTTACAACCTGCCTCAGACGAAAACAATTCAGCTGCAACCGCACTTTAGAGCAGAGCAGCTATTTTGTGTTAGAACATGACAGAAACAAACAGATCAAAGTAAATGTTGATTAGAAAATAAAGTTAAAAGATAAAGGTAAAAAATACAGTTGCCATATGCACAGATTAGCTGCTTTGCATTTTGAATTGTGCCTCTCGCTGTCTTTCTCTGTTCTCTCTTTCCCTATTTAAATGCGTGTGCGCTGCAGCACATACTGATGCCGTTGTAAATAGATGTGCAAATGGTATTAAAGGAACAATTCATTAGCCCTGACATTAAAGTGCTAATCAATAGAACTGCATTAAACTATTAGGGTTACACACACAGTAACACACAAACGTGTTCAGGCGTGCAGGCGCACATACTCATCTTGGCACATCTTGGAGCATATCTTGCCTGATAGTCCTCTTGTTCTGCATGAGAAATGCAAAGTAGTCTCTTTCAAAGCAGCTTGAATAGATTCTAAGACTTTAATTAGAACATAGGTTGATTTTACTCAAGTCAGCACCATACAGACATAAGCACGCATGCATGCACTAACTCTGTCATACGCAGGCACAAAAACAAAGGAGCTGCTGTACATCCTGGCCTTATCGCTTTTGTCGATGGATGTCTCCTTGAGGCTAGCAGAGTTCATATTAAATATGCCTAGTAGCCAGTTTAAACCATCTGTTACGCTCTTTTGAAAAGATAGTGTCATTTATCCCAACACCCTCAAACTAATCAGCCAAGTTCAACGACTCGTCTTTGTTCATGCGTTTAAAATGCGAGCAAACATTTAAATGGATGCAATGTGAACAAAGAGATGACAGAAAAACATCATCTCGGGTAACCTTGCAGTCCTGTGACACATGACAGCTGACTGTTTTTTCTTTGTCCCCTTTTTCTGACCTTTAAATCTTTGTTTACCCTCCAACTCCTTTTCTCTCCTTCTTCAGCAGGCCTGGCCGAGCGGCACCCAGCAGATCCTGCTGCCTCCAGCCTGGCAGCAGCTCACCCACACCTCAGTCCAACACGCCACTGTCATCCCCGACTCCATGAGCAGCACACAGACCCTTGCTAACTGGAGGTAAAGAGCAGTGTTTTGTTTTTTTTATTCTTGCTTTTACTTCTATTGCTTTGATTTTGCAGGGCAGTGAATATTGTGATCAACACTTTTTGAACCCACGCTTCTCTCAAGTATTCTGTTGAATTAAAATATGTAATAGGCTGACTTAGAACACTTTAAAATCAAAGCACTCATTACCATTGTCTGTAGCTCAATTTAGATATGCTGACTTCAATAACCATGAGTCATTTATGGCTTAAATCAGTCTAAATATGCTATGAAAATATGGTATGGGATGAGACTAATTCATGTACTTGTGTGACAATGCGTCCTTTATCTTCAGTTGTCTAAAAGCGCTGATTTACCTCAGGGAGATGGCATATGTGTACACGTAGAGACATCATATCGAGTATAGCCTGTCACTGTGATGACTTGATAAATAGATGGATAGATGGAAGAAGGCAACCTGAGGGAGATAAGGGGGTTGCAGGTATATAATGTGTCCGTGTGGAGGGCTGCTGCAGCCATGTATGCTCAGATTCATTCTAAGCTGTCCATCTGTGACAAGACAACCCCCTCCCTGTCTCGCCCTCCCTTCCTGTCCAGTGGCAGCTCTGTTGTCCTCAGAGAGACGATTGGGAAAGTGTCGCACTTCCTCTGCAGAGCTATCGCTCCACAGCTGCTGGTGTCAGCTCCTCTGCCCTCCCTCCTTGCTCTCTCTCTCTCTCTCTCTCTCTCTCTCTCTCTCTCTCTCTCTCTCATCCCCTCTCCTCCTTTCGCCTTCTTTAGAAAAGTTTGCTGCTGCCACCCGCTGGCTTCAGTGGGAAGTGCTCATCCAGTCTTATTACCTACCAATGTCAGATTTGGCTGACTGATGTATCACTTTTGTTTTTCAGTATTTCATACATTGCTAGGTTATCTTAACTGAAGATTTCTTATTGCTTTATTATGGTGGTAACATAAAATTGTATTATATTACAGGAATTCACACCCTCATGGCAGCCATTATAATCCCATCATGCAGCAGCCAGCTTTGTTGGCTGGCCACGTCACCCTCCCATCCAACCAGACACTCAATGTGGGAGTGGCACACGTTATGAGGCAGCCCTCAACCAATAACAACTCCTCTTCCAAAAAGAACAAACAGCACCAGATGTCTGGCAGGTACCTAAACTCTCAGGTCACCTTAGATCTCTATAAATCACACTGGCAAGTAAAGATTGTTATGAAAGGTCACGTCTCTTTTAATTTTGAGGTCCAGCATTTGTGTATGTTGCCCTCTGTAACCACTCACACACTCATCTCTGTCTTTCATTAAGGAACATGTCAGCCAATGAGGTGTCATCCTCTCAAGTGGTGCTGTCTCCGCAGCGCTCGAAGAGGGTGAAGGAGAATACGCCCCCACGTTGCGCCGTGCTACAGAACGGCTCGACCTCCACCTGTCCGCCCACGCAAGGGTGTGGGGGTGGTGGGTGGGGGGCTAGTGAAACAGAGCAGGCTTCCAGCACCACTCGAGACCATCAGCACCAGCACAACGTCCCCAGGCAGACGATCATCATCCCTGACACACCCAGCCCTGCAGTCAGCATCATCACCATCAGCAGCGACACAGATGAGGAAGATGACCACAAACACAACAATAGGTCAGGGCTGTGACGCGCACTTGCAGGGTAGAACTTGTCGTGTTACTGTGAATCCTTACTGATGGAAGAAATTTGTAGGCTTGTTGCGGTATGAATTTTCCTAATAAACACATCACAAAGAGCTGCAGTCTTAGATCAGCCAAGATAAAGACAACAAAGAGTCTTCAAAAACATGGAATGCATCTGCTTTGAGTTAGCTGGATGGAGAGATGTTTCCTGGCATTTCTAGCAAAGTTAAGAAGCCAACTTTCTATCATGTCAACCAATGCTAATCTCTTGGTATTTTGGGATGGTTTCTGATGCATTTGACAGCACTGTAATGGCGTGATATGCTATACAGTAACACTAAGGAAGCGAAGAAGTCAGAAGGGAATTAAATCTGCCTTGCAAACCAATTTAAATGTACTTTTTTGATTTTTCTCCAGCTCATCTTCTAAGCAGAGAAAGAATGTCATCAGTTGTGTGACGGTCCACGATTCACCAGAGTCCTATTGCTCCAGCAACAACAGTCCTTATACTGTTGAGTCAAGACCCCCCAACAACAACAGCTATGACACAAAGACCACCATCCTGGACAACTACAACAATGGAAACCCCCGCACCATCATCATCCCCCCTCTCAAAACCCAGAACAGTGAAGTCCTGAATGAGTGTGAGCGCCTGATGCCAGGTAAAGGACAGGTTGCTTTCAAAAACGCAGCCTCAAGTGTTAGCTAGTATCTATTATGTGCTCAGAGCTGCTGCTTTCCAATTCAGCAAATCTGTGTCCTTTCCTGTGCAGATGCAATGAACCATCAAAATTCAGCTTACAAGTTCAAATCCTCCAATGGAGTGGCACCTGGCAATAATCACATAGTAGGGGGTGTAACTGGAGGTGGGTCCTACCGACAGCCGCGCTCAGGGCCACACCCCCTCCAGCAGCAGCCTCTCAATCTCAGCCAGGTACGGTGAGAGGGTTCAACTATTTGGGAATTTAATATATTTATCTTCTTGGTAAGAGTTAAATAAAAAGATTAATATCACTTGCACCTTTTATAGCATGTATAGCTATCGCTTGTATCTGATTAGCTTAGCTTGGTATAACTTGAGGGCAAAGTCTAGCTTGGCTGGTGAAAAGTAATAGAATCAGCTACTGACACCACTAAACCTCTATCATGTCCTCATTCAGGCCCAGCAGCACATGGTAGCCGAACGTAACGGAGGACACCGGCGCCAGCAGGCCTACATCACCCCTAACATTGCCGCTCAAGCCCCGTACTCCTTCCATCACAATAGCCCCTCTCACACAGGCAACGTTCACCCACACCTGGCTGCCACACACCTCCCTAGCCAGCCCCATCTCTACACCTACACGGCCCCTGCTGCTCTGGGCTCTACCAGCACTGTGGCTCACCTGGTGGCGTCACAGAGCTCGGCACGCCACGCAGTCCAGCACGGAAGCTACCCCCCAAGCATCGTCCACCAGGTTCCAGTTAGCATGGGGCACCGTGTGCTGCCCTCGCCCACCCTGCACCACAGCCAGTACCAGGCCCAGTTCGCCCACCAGGCCTACATCAGCGCCTCACCCGCCTCCACTGTCTACACTGGATACCCGCTGAGCCCCACCAAGGTGAACCAGTACCCTTACCTCTAGAGAAGACACTGACTGACACTGGAGAGCCTGACCCAGCGCTGCTGCTCCTTTCCTCAGCCCCAGCCCACCCTGAGCCCCGTCGACATCCTAAACATCTTCTCCTCGACCTCAGACATAAACAGAGACAGAGGAACTTGCAATCCTCCTGAAACTGTCACGTGTAACTTGAAGATATAACGACAGAGAGCAAAAGAAAAAATACGATTCACAGCCTTGCTAGAAGGAAACGCTTAGATTTAAATTTCAGAGGGGTACAGTTCAAGAATTTTTCTTTTTCATTTTTTTTCCTCTTGAAAGGGCCAGTTTTTCTTTTATTTGCCTATTCTTTGCTTTACTTTAACAAGAAAAATAATGTCTCGTTAGTTTTACAGGGAAGTACGGAGCCGGCCTTTTGGGACAGAGGATGTTTTCTGGTTTGTTTGTTTGTTTGTTTTTTCTTTTTATTTCCCCTCTAACATTTGGGAAGTGACTGTTGAACAGGAGTTACTGACTGGAGAAATCCAGAGAAATCTGGGAAGAGGTGGAATACGGAAACCTGCTGCTCTTCAAAGAAAAAAAAATATTGATGGCCTTGAACTGTCTCAGTATTTCCAAATCATTCACGGTGTGGGGGGAGAATAGAAAGGCAACTCCTCCTACGCCAACCTCCTCCAGCAGAGGAGGCTTCTGGAAATATAACCAAGAGAAGACAACAAACTTTTTAGTGTATTTATAGATATTTTTCCTTTCCGTTTCACCTTTATGATGATACTTCAGTTTTAGCTAGGTGTCTTAGCTGGGCCCCGTTCTTAGAATGTAGCAGTCTGCACCTGTTTGTTTGTTTTTTTTTTGTTTTTTTTTTTAAAATAAGTTTTTTCCCTGGATACCAATAGATTTATTCGTTCCTCTTTTTTTTTTTTTTTTCAATGTGATTGCACAAAGTGGTTATAATAACATAGGCATGTGCAACGTGATTGTCTGTGTGTGCTACTGTCAGCCATGCGTGTGTAGTCCACCTCCTCAAAACCCTCTTCAGTCTTTAGATTTTGACCATTGTTTCCTCGTAGTGCCTTACAGATATAATGACACAGTTTACTTGGCTTGGATCCTGAAAGCCACAAGAGACTATAGCGATACTTAGAGACACACATTTCCCTGGTTTGACATCCTAATCGGGGCAGTTGTAGCTCTCTTCCAGGTGTAGGCTAAGCCCTTGCTGTTTCTTGTCCTTAATGACAGCATACCATAGATGACGAAGATTAATGTCAGAGCTTTTATCACGCTGAGCTTTTATATTACACGTGCATGAGATAACATGCCTGGGGTACTTACCAAAGTCGTAGATAAATTCTTGCTACATTTGCTTTGGATATTAATGTAAATGTGAAAATGTACAGTATAGCTGTAGCTGTAAACCTCTATCGCAGTGGCGCCCGAAATGTGGCTTTAGTCAGGATTATGTTTGTTTCCTTTTAATCGCACAAGGGAATTGTGTGTCGTGATCAGAGGGCAACAATATTAGCTCAGTTTTCATGTACAAGGAATGAGTTACAGTATAATGTTTGAGACTCTGCAGAGGTAATTTTTTTTTTAAGGTTAAAAGCTAGTCCAAGCGAAGGGCCTGACAGAAAGTGATTGTTGCCATGAGGGTGATTCTGTAAGGCTTTAGATAGCCTGGCTGCAGCAAAGAGACAGCGTGTTTGAGGGTTGTTGAGAGAGGTACTTCGGAGGCACGAGTTAAGGGGCTGGTTGAAAGCGTAGGGTCAGTTTAGGAGGGGACTGTGTAGGGCAGGGTGAAACGCTCTATTTTAAATGAGACTACAATGGTAGCAAGTTGGCAAAGAGCAGGTTGATAGTAAACACTGAGCCCAAGAGTTTGGCGGAGCCACGGGGGCACTGCCGTACCTGAACGCGCACATAAAATTCGGACGTTAAATCCTTTTAGTTGTTTCCAGTCGTTCCTGTTGTTGTTTGCTTCTGCAGCGAAGATAATTGGAAGGTAATTCACCGAGGTCCGGGTAGCATCTCATTGAGCAGAACAGAAGGGAAACGTCACAGCATACACCTGGAAGGGCACGTTGTGGATGATTTGTCGTCGCTGTCCATTTGTCTTCGAACCAGGTTCACCACAGACACCGCCACGCCAGCCAGACGGGATACCCAAACACTTAGAGAACCAATAGGGCTGTCGCTTTTGTGTGTTTGCTGCTTGATTTTAATAGATTTCAATTTCTTGTAGCTAATAATGAAATTAATCTCCTTCGTCCTCTTGAACGTGGGCACATCAGAACTGCTGGTGTTTTAGTGAAAGCCTTCCCCTCTCCTTCATGGTATGCCATAGTACTTGCATTTGAAGTGATTTTTTTTTTTTTTTTTACACATTATCTTGAACTTTTTTGACATGGCTGTAGTACATGTGTTTATTTTTAGAGATTGTTGCAATAATTCTTGTTGATGTTTTACCAGAGCGTGTGTGTGTGTTTTTATTATATGTCAGGCTCATTTCTATTTTGTAACCTGGGGGTTGATGTACAGTAATATTTAGTATTTTGTTGAGGTGGTTGCACCTGTGTAAAGTGTTGCAACACTGCTGAAGATAGTAAGTGTTGAGTTGACGATAATCTACTGGGGCCCTTATGGATACATGCTTGGCTCGAGGATGCCACACCCAGGTTTGAAATCCAGCAGGCCCCTGATGGGCCCCAGAGTGGTCTTTTATCCCGGTACTTTCCTCAAAAACTCTCCACTCCCCATCAGCTCCAGCATGCAAGCCTTGGGTCCAGGCACTTAAAGATGTGATTACATAGTATGTTGCTGGTTACATCATTTGTGTCTGTTCTGTTGTTGTCTTTTTATGTTATATTATTTTATCTACTTAATTTCCTCTGGGTCATTGGGGCCTTAGCACACACACATAAGGGAAGTGATTTTCCATTGAAATCTTTTAGCTCCTCTGTTATGAGACAAACTACTGAAACATTCCACTGTTTTGAGGGAATTTGGCATTACCCACGCTACACTGCTGTCCTGGGGGGGGGGGGGGGGGGGGGGGGGGGGGGGGGGGGGGGGGGGGGGGGGGGGGGGGGGGGGGGGGGGGGGGGG
>JAVDPK010016651.1:0-17245 GCA_034780415.1 Cichlasoma orientale
GTGTGTGTGTGTGTGTGTGTGTGTGTGTGTGTGTGTGTGTGTGTGTGTGTGTGTGTGTGCGTGTGTGTGTGTGTAACGTCCAGCCTCATCAGAGAAACACAAAGACTCTAGTAAACAACCTTAGACCCTCCTGCTGTCTGCACAGAGGTCAGAGGTCATCCAAGGATGGTGACTCTATTTTCTGGACACCTGATAGTAGAAGGCCATTTGAACCTGCTGATCTCTAATCTGTGAGCAGGTTAGGTTTGCAGCTGAATGCAGAGTTAACCATGAAGCGATCAGAGTGCAGGCTGCAGGAGAAACCGCCGAATCCAGATGTGTAGCTGACAGACGAACCACATGAGCAGGTGACGTCTTTAACTTGGCTGAAGGTTTTACTGTCGCGTCTTGCATTGGTTATTTGCCCTTTGCACTGATTCCTGCAGTAACTGATCTGAGGTCTGAAGTCGACACCCTGAATGACCGCATTGTTTCTGATGAACCTTTTCTGAGCCCAGTGGATGACTGCTTGGCTCGCCTGAGGCCGCCTCACCCTTTGGACACCACAGCTGCTCCAAAGCTCTGAGATCATAAAGAAATTCTGTCCTGGAGACGATGCTGGATTATTTAGATAAAAAGGAGGACACTGAAAGTTCTGAATCATTAAGGAAGTATTAATGTCAGGGTTTGGTTAACATCCACCCATAAACAGGAAAACTGTGATGTGGTGTTCACAATAAATTCACATGAATATATCTGCACTGATAGCTGGAAGTTCCGCTTCACTCTGTTTCCTCCAAACTCTCATCCAGAAACTCGTGTTTGAAACAAAAGCCGAGAAACAGGAGAATGTGAAAAAACTGTTCCCACACTAATATTTATATATATTCAAATATTCATCCGAGCACACTGAGATCTGCAGCAGTACAGACGCTCAAAGTAAACGAAGCTGGTCTCATTTAGAAGTTAGAAAACAAACAAAGAAAGAATGAAAACATTTTTCAGGATCTCCAAATCCACTGCATCAATCACACTTCTCCATCTGCCAGTCTGACGGAGGAGTCTGGGGTTGGTGGTTGCCAGGGAACGGTACCTGTCTGACTACATTGTTCCCAATGTAAAGTTTGGAGGTGTGATGAGCGTGTCTGTGGAAAGCCTTCCCAGAAGAGCTGAAGCTGTTATAGCTGCAGAGGGTGGGCTGACGTCATATTAAAGCCTCTGCATGAAGCTTGGATGTTACTCAGGTTCGTGTGTGTGTGTGAAGGCAGATGAGTGGATGCTTTGGCAGTGTGTTAATGTTTGTGTTCATTTCGACTGCATGAACACAAACACAGTTAGGTAACAGCTACGACAGGCAGGACGCTTGTTCACGCTCACATTGGCTCGAGTGTTTATTGACTCAGTGACTGAGCCGATGTGCAGACACAGAGCTCTGAGGCAGTTTGCAGTTGTGGATCCAGAAGTTTGATTTGGCAGTTTTACACGGGAAGCCCTTCCTGAACGATCTGTGTCTCCTGCAAATGTGTTATTATTATATTTTTTCTGTAACTGTAAATTTAAACAAAATACAAGTTTATTTTTTTCCACATAATCTCACATTTTATTCTAACAGTATTCGAATCACATGTGCAAACATTCTCAGCACATTTATTTATCTTAAAGTCTGAACTGAATTGGTCGCTGTTTAAAGCGGAGCAGCCTTTGCCTTGTGGAGTTAAAGTAAAGAAGCCAGAACACTGGAGAATCACTCATGACTTGCACTCTGACTGGATGCTGGAAGCAGTCCTTTCCTTCAAACCTCCTAATTGACACCCATGAGCACAGAGTTGCTTCTATATGCGTTGCCTGGTGCTAATTTGTATTTGTTGTGAATGCACCATAAAGCATTATGTTTCCTCTGTGTAGCCCTGATAAACGTGGACAGATGACTGGGATTTGGACACACTCCAAAGTGTGAGGCCTTAGTTTCAGTGACTTTTAAAAAGAGGAAGCTATAAAATGCCGCAGTCACTCGAGCTGTTAGAACAAGAAATATGGAGGCCAAGTCAACACCTCAAACTTGTTGCTGTGCTCCTCAAAGCGTTCCTGAACCATGCTCGCTTTGTGGCAGGGAGCATTATCCTGCTGAAAGAGGCCACAGCCATCAGGGAGTACTGTTTCCATGGAAGGGTGTACACGGCCTGCGACAATGCTTAGCTAGGTGGTAGGTGTCAAAGTAACATCCACATGGATGGCAGGACCCAAGGTTTCCCAACAGAACATTGCCTAAAGCACTTGTTTTTGCTGGCTTGCCTTCTTCTCAGAGTGTATCCTGGTGCAAGGTGTTCCCCAAGTAAGTAGGAACTGGGCTGATGTGGACAGGCTAGTTTTCTGTTAGCAGCTCAGATGCAGCGACCAACTGAAATGACACCAAGGTTCTTAGCAGATGATTTTATATTGGGGGTGATGTAATGACTGACCTCAGACAAGCTGCCAGGACCAAACACAAGAACCTCAGTTTGGCCAGAATTGCGATAGAAAGACATTGAGTCAGTATCGGCAGCGAAGCATTCGCTGAGTAGGAGGGGCCTGTGAGGCCTAACAGGAAAATCACAGCTGTGTAGTAATGGCAGGAGATACCTTTGAGGCTGTTTAGTAGGTGAGTTAACTGGGGGAAATATATACTAAAAAAAAGGAAGTAGACGGAGGATTTAGCCCCACATCAAAGGGTTCAGATGTGGACTGTTAATATGTTAATATGTAGAGCTTTCTCTGTCAGTATCATGAGATCCATTTGAGAGCAGTGCCTATCACGTTACTCAGTACTCTAATCTGTTGATAAGAATGGTAAATTGTTAGCTTTGGATAGTTCTCATTGTACGCTGAGCTGTTTGTACTATAAACAGTGACAGTATAATAAAATTTGTCCATTATTTCTTTGTTGTATCATGCTTCCTGGCAGTAAATCTTACACTGTTGGAAAGCCTGTTTATGTCCCCTTAAATGGAGCCACATTTGAAGGAAATTCATTAGCTAAAGCTTATTCTGCTGATAACTCTGGTGTCAGCTCTTGGATTGGATGGTTGAAGTCTGAAGAAACAATTTTGGCAGGTTGTAACAAACAGAGGCCTCGGCAGCACGTGGAAGACGCGCAGCAACAGCAGCCTGGCACCACCTCCTCATGCTGGTCACCAGTTTGGTCACACTGTGGGATGGCATCCCATTCTTCAACTAGCATTTGTCACAAGTCAGCTGGTGTGGTTGTGTTGGTCACTGCTCATGGCTCACTGTTGTGAATGGGGTTTTACCTTTTACCATGGAAAGGATGCTGCGATCATCCAGGCCTTCTATGTTGCAGATGTAACCAATACTTTCCTTTTTTTTGGCAGAAGGTACGAATCTGAGGCTCTCTGTTTGACTTTCCTTCAGTGCTCTGGTGTGCTCCAACCAAACCTTTTAGCTGCTCGATTTCTAAAGACATAACAAACACCCATCAGTGTACGATCCCTCTAATTAAATCTGAAAGGCAGCATTTTACCCTGCTTTGATTATTTAATGGTAACATGAGTATGCTTTGTACAAGCCTAAAATAACAGCTCATATCAGCGTCTCTAAGAATCCATGGACCTTACCGTATCTGTGTTTTTAAGTGTTTACTCTGGTGTTCCACATTGGAAACTTACAGATAAGAAGTGGAGTTGCATCACTGCTGTCATGTTTTCACTGTACAGCTCAGAACCTGCCTGGCTACTGCTGAAGAAGTCGTGATGCAAAAGGGCGTGGCTAAAGGAGACGCTCAGAGGAATTTCCTCAGCTGGAAGTGTTGCCTCATGTTTGTGTGTTTATCGTGGCTCATTCTCAGGACTCACAGGCTTCACCATTAAAATGTTTAATCATCGACTCCCACACATCAGTTGATGAAATGTATTGACTCACGATGTATTTTTAGTTCTTGCACAGAGGTGACTAATATCAGATGTGTGCCATCTTTTCGTGATTATTCCCGCTTTCTCCCATTCACTTTTTTCCCATCCTTCATCAAGTTTATTATTGCATAATCGGATCTCATGAAAGCAGTGAATAAAATCTGGAGGAAATCTGACAGAGGATGAATACAGTGTGCAGGAATGACTCATGTGACCCTCTGTTACTCTGATCATCGTTACTGTAAGGACTCCTGTGACTGCACAGGGAAGCCTGCCAGAGGCTTACATGCTCTCAGGATCACAGTTCAGTTACTTCCTGCTGTGACTTGCAGTGTTTAAGAAAGCGAATCCAGTCATGTGGAAGTACACCCCCTTTATTTTCTAATTCAAAGAATATGACTAATGCACCGTGAAAACACACGAACAGTAATAACACAACGTGAGGGGAAGAAGAGACGAATGTTGGTACGTTTTTGTGCTTTTATTAGAAGAGTTTCATATTTTATCAAAGCATCCCTGAGTACAAGCAAAACCTTTCAGGTCATATCTGGTGTTTCTTTATGTTCTGGACAACCTCTGAAACACACACACACACACACGCACACGCACACACATATTTTAAACCCTTTCCAATACAAATAAATCAACATAATTTTTATGCTCAGCCTTTAAATCTGATGAAATGAAATCACCCTCGTGGAGCACCTGGCTCACACCTGAGGCTGCTCTTCAGCAGGTTTATGGGGAAAACTATAATGCCCGGATGAACATGAGACCACATTTAAAGGAAAATTCTTCTAGTTTTTGGAAATTAGCCTATTTAGCATGTGGCTAAAATAAAACCCAGCTCTAACCCTATAAACATTAACTTAAAGAGCAAGTGTATTAAGACTGAGACGATGATTACATTGAAGAAAAAACACTTCCTTTATTTGAGGAACGCACCGAAAAACGATGTTTTGATCAGTCCGTAGCTGCTGGTGACGTTCACGATCACGTGATCTCCCTTCTCCAGGTAGAAGAGCTGCCCCGCATACAAGTTCCGGTGCTGCGGTGACGAGCCCTGGATGCCCTCCCAGGTTTCCAGCAGGGTTGTGTTTATCGGGTACGATTCACTCCAGCGGTGCATCTTCGCACTGAAATTGCTGTTTAATGTATGTATGTCCGCGAATAAAAGAAACCTCAGGTAGATGAAGTAGACACCTGACGCGGGGATCACAATGGCACGCTTCTCTTTGTTGTAGGTCATGTTGCCAAACTTGGGAGCCCAGGTGATGTAGCATCCATCGGAATCGGCCGTGTGCTCAGACTCTGCAAGACAGGAGGAAACAGGGTATCAGTACGGGAGACGCTGCAGATCCCGAAGCGCGCTCGAGGGCAGACTGCTGACGAAACAGACGCGACCTATTGTGCATCCGTTTCTGGAGCTGGCTCCGTGCCTCGAGGCCCGCCTAATGTTCGGTTGCATTCCAGCGTTTCACGCTGCAGCCTTTCCAGCATTCACGCACCGGCGGATTTGCCCGATGCTGTTGCGAAACTCAAGTCGGAAAGTAGTGAAACGAAAAAAATTCCCCGCTCTTTTTTTTTTTTTATGGCGGCGTGCCGGTGATGTTTTCCCCTGGAGCCAGACGTGGCACAGAAGTGTCAATCACAAGATTCTAAAAGAGTTATTAAGGATTTATTCGTTTCGCTCTGACGCCTCTTTAAGGCTTTCACACATGGAGCTCCGTAAACGTGGCAAACACAACAAAGGGACTTACGGAGGTGAATGTGTGTCGTTTCCACTCTGCTCTGAACACTTTCTGCACCTGCGCACAAGAACACACATTTAGTTTGTTACAATATTTCTGAGAAAGTGTTTACATAAAGCAATCACGAGTGTTTGCTTTATGTAAACACAAGTGTGAGAATCTTCTTTGGAGTTGTGAAATATCATAACATAATGGAGATTTGCCAAAAGACTGGAGGGCAGAAAAGCCTGAAATGAATCGTTGAATCAAAAATAAAGTGAGCGACATACCTGCGAGGCACCGTCTCTCCTGCTTTGAGTAGGCTGCAGTTTGGTCGCCTGCACTCTGTCAGTGAAGGAGAACTCATTAAAGCCTTCAGTCATGTAGAGCTTTCTCTAGTTTTCATGCATAAAACAAAGCAAGTGACGGATGTTCGAGCTAACACAAGGAGTCAGTCAGAACCCTGCAGAGCTCTCCACAGTCACAGAAACTTAACGGCAGAAAGTAAAAAGTCATGAAAATGAAATTTAATTGATGTGGATAAAAAAAACCTCTTTGTTTTCTAGAGCTAACCCGACCCCGCCATCCTCACGCAGCGAAAGAGAAACTAAGAACAATGAGTGCCCAGAGGAAACGGGATTCTGGAGGAACACCATCCAAACGAGGAAGCCTTCCTTTAGGGGATTTTGGAGTTAAACTAACAGGTGAGCAAACAGTTTGATCAGATCCTGGAAACAGTTGTTGTAAGATCAGCAACAGATTAGCTACTGGATTCAAATCTGTTCGCCAAGAAGGGAAAGCACAGTGGTGCAGTGGTTAGCCCTGCTGCCTCACAGCAAGAAGGTCCTGGCTTTGAATCGGCCATGCAGCCTTTATGTGTGGAGTCTGCACGCGTGGTTCTCCGGTTTCCTCCCACAGTCCACAGCCATGCAGTTAGTGGGGTTAGGTTACCTGCTGATTCTAAATTGCCCACAGGCGTGAATGGCTGTCTGTCTGTGTTAGGCTGGCCTCTCGCCCTATGGCAGCTGGGATACATTGGAGCCCCCCCAGAATCAGATGAGGGAAAGATGGATGGACGTTTGCCAAGAAGCTGAAATTGTAGAAACTGGAATGCAGGGGCCACAGGAATGTTGTTCAAAGAGCTTCAAATCAAAACAATGAGAGCTGAGCTCGTCTTTCAGGCTGCAGTGGGAAACACGGCTTCCTTATCAGGAAATCTGCCAGGCAGCTCTCACTCTGCATAACGTGCCTCCACAAAATAAACTACGGCAGTCTGAGCACATCCACAGCTGTCTGAAATCTCTTCAGCACAAAAGTTTGATCCCGCAGTAACTATTCCTGTCGAGTCAGGTTTGTGATCCGATACGGATAAAGTGCTCTCGGGAAAAAGTCGGGGAACTCACCTCGCGTCCACTGGATCCAGGCTGGTCCTGCTGCCTTAACCCAGCACACGTGCTGTAAACAAAGAGTGCGGCGCAGCCGAGCAGCAGGAGCAGAGTGATGAGCCGGAGCCTCGCCTCCTGCCTCTTCATGTCCCGGCAGTGATTGATGAGGATCAGCGCAGACTCGTCTGGGCTCATGCCTACGATAGCATCCCCACAGGCGGCCCCGGCCGGCACAGTGTATCCTATCACTTTCTGCCCCATA
The DNA here is from genome assembly GCA_034780415.1 of Cichlasoma orientale. NCBI lineage: Eukaryota > Metazoa > Chordata > Actinopteri > Cichliformes > Cichlidae > Cichlasoma > Cichlasoma orientale. Next base: position 7,262 of record JAVDPK010016651.1, read on the forward strand.
ATGTCTTCACCAAGTGACTGTGCTAGGAAAACAGCTGCTTCTGAGTGATACATGCACAGTCTTATACTTGTGCTGAAGTTGGGCTGCAGCCAAAACGCCTACACCAAAAACTGGAGTTACATCATGTGTCCCTTTCTGCCGACAGGGAGGGAGAGGAGAGAGAGTGAGGAGGAGCGTATGCCACTTCCCACACTGACCCACAGCTCCGGACGGCAGTTTGGTTTATGATGTGTCATGTGGTGCTGGTTTCCTCATCTCAAAGGTGACTCAGCCTGTGGTGCTAAATAAGAGGCTCTCAGTCTAAATGCCTTTCTTCACTTCATATTAGCTAAAAATGAATGCATACATGCAGTCTTACTGTGTCTGAGAGTCGGGTGAGTCAGCCGTGCCCTTTAATGATGTCTGTGACTGCCCATCACAAAGACTTCAATTCATCCTCGTTTCAGTCCCGGACCTGTTCCCACTGATCCGCTTTGGCTCATCGCTGCATCGTCACATCCCTGAATGCCACAAAACCATCAAACACAATAAACTGTCTTGAGAAGTGAATGTACTGCATCACAGCGGTTTGTCCTAAAGCAGCTGTTTCCTTAAATCTCTTCTCTGGCTCTGGTTTCAGGGTTGGAGCGAGAAAATCAAAAAGCTTTGAAGAGGAAAAACTGTGCAGCCAAACAGAGTTTATGACCATCGGCCTAACCCAGATCACAGAGGTTCAGTCTGCTAACTTCATCTTTACTCAAAGAATTATCCTGATTACTTTTGCTGATTAGAGATCGTCAGACGCAGACGTCAAGAAAAAATGGATCAAATTTCAAAGGTGAAAGTCCAGATCAGAGTCCAGATCAGAGTCCAGATCAGAGTCCAGATCAGAGTGCAGATCAGAGTGCAGATCGCAGCCTCTGCTTTATTTATTTTAAACATCAGGTCAGGGGTCAGGGGTCATGGGTGGGGTTTGGCCTGATCAGAAGCTGAAATGTCTCCGTTTGTTTTGGGGGTTTAGTCAGAAGCGATCAGAACTCTGACTGTGCTGCAGAGAAATGGATGAAGAGTGGAACGCAGTCCTTTGGGGCTGTTTACACCCCCCCGAGCAGCCTCCTGTGGCGGTCCCACAGAGGGGTCATAACCATCGTCCCCAAACAGGCTTCAGTTTGGTTCCAAACCGACAGTTCAGCACACTTAGCTAAACATGCACGCGTAATTATTTTTAACCTCTTAACATATTTTCAGCGAGTTTCTGCTTGGTGGGAATGAAAAGCATCTCATACGCTGCACACACACACCGACCTGCCAAGACAGCAAACCACTGACACCTTCCCCCGGCTCGCCTCGGAAAACGCCGTCCGTGCAAATTGTTTCTGCATACCACCCACACGCAGTTCGGTCTGCACGCCATATCGGTGACACATTTACACTGGTATTGCCAGAAGGCAGCTGCCTCTCCTGGAAATATTCTGCGCAGCCACACCTCAAAATTCTTTAGGATCAATTTTTTCCACGCTTTAAAGGCAGGGTTCAGAGCACATCCACCTGAGGGAATTTTCCTGCGTTTAACCCCCACATATACAAAAACTGAATTTCAAGAATTCGTATGTGGCGCTAACAGAAGCCCAGGTGTGGGTCTGAGCTGCTGGGTGTCACCTGTGGTGCAGCGATCTAACTAAAGTTTGTAACTGAGGAGGAAGGCCAGACGCTACAGAGCCTGTAACCTCTGATTGGACGCAGCTCACAGGTGAAGCTGCTCATGTTTTGGGTGGGTGGTGCACATGCGTGGCTACATTTCTGTTGCGGTTAAAATGGTGACTCTTTCTCTCGTAGCAGACGCTTCTGGGTGAGTTTGGGAAATTATGCATCATGTCTGGGAGATGTTTGTGGGACAGATGTGGCCTAGTGTTGTAACATCTGTCGTTTGGCAGTATGCGTCAGGTCACTGTCCATGTGGAAGACCCATTTGCGCCCAAGCTTTAACTTCCTGGCTGGTGTCTTGAGATGTTGCTTCAGTATTGTCACATGATGTCCTCATGACGCCATCTATTTTGTGAAGCGCACCAGCCCCTCCTGCAGCAAAACAAGCCCACAGCACGATGCTGCCACCCCCGTGTTTCACAGTTGGGATGGTGTCCTCGGGCTTCTCCCTTTTTCCTCCAAACGTAACGATGGTCATTACGGCCAAACTGTTCAGTTTTAGTTTCCTCAGACCACAGGACGTCTCCAAAAATGAAGCTCGTTGTTCCTGTGTGAATTTGCAAACATTAATCGGGCTTTTGTATGTTTCTTTTTTATGGCTTCTTCCTGGCGGAGTGGCCTTTCAGCCCGTGTCGATACTCGTTCCACTGTGGATACAGAAACACTCTTACCAGCTACAGCCAGCATCTTCACAGTGATGTGCACATTTCAGACCAAAGCACGTTCATCTCTGGGACACAGAACCCGTCTCCTTCCTGAGCGGTGCGATGCTGGACAGTCCCATCTTGCTGGTACTTGCATATAAAGGTTTGTCCGGATGAACGAGGCACCTTCAGGCATCTGGAAACTGCACCCAAAGATGAACCAGACGTGTGCAAGTCCACAGTTCTGCAAGTCCACAGTTCTGCAAGTCCACAGTTCTGCAAGTCCACAGTTCTGCAAGTCCACAGTTCTCTTCCGGATATCTTGGCTGATTTCTTTACACTTTCCCATGATGTTACACAAAGAAGCGTGTTTCAGGTGTCCCTTCAAATACATCCACAGGTGTGTCTCTCATTAACTCACATGTTGCCAATAAACCTATTAGAAGCTTCCAAAGACATGACATCATCATATGGGCTGTCCCAAATTGTTTAAAGGCAGAGTGATCTTAGTGTATGTAACTTTTGACTTTGCAGAAAGTCATATAAATGCCTTAAAAAATTCTCTCACATTATTCTGGAATTTGGCAAATATCATTTTTTTGGACCCTAATTGACCTAAAATAGGAACGGTTTGTTCTGAGTTGATGACAGGCAGTGAGAAAAACATGCATGTGTCTTTTTACTGTATGTAAACTTCTGCTTCCAGCTGTACCTGTGTGCTGTGACACACCTGACAGCTCAGGTGTGTCTGTGGTTCAGATGCAAGCGGACTCAAAGCTATCCTCAGGACTAAATATTCAGTGCTGTCTGGCAGAGAGGAGGGCTCCCCTAACCCCCCCCCCCCCGATAGACTTTGGATGCAGGTATTTTACCTTTGGTTTTTATGTTGCAGGTAGAGCAGGTAGAGCGTATAAATGATGGGCTGCTGCAGTATCAGAGGGACGAACCGTCTGACTCAGGTTTACTTCAGGAGCGTTAAATATATTTAGACGTTACAGCTTCTGCACTGTGAAGCTGCTTAAATAAGATTATAACGTAAAACAATGATCGAACTCACCGTGCAGCCGTGAGTGGCGTCTGGCTGCTCCACCCTCTGCTGTCTGGGTGGGGCTGTTTAGCCTGGGGGTGAAGGAGTCTTTTATAAATTGATCCAGATTCATTTTAACCTAAATGCTGTCTAACAGGCACAGATCCAACTTTGATGAGTATATGAAAGATCCACTTTTTTGCCCAAGGGCACTGATGCAAGCAGACTGGATGAGGTGGGGATCAAACCACCAACCTTTTAAACGCTCTACTCAAGCATAACAAATACTCAAAACATGTGAAATGATCAGGAACACATGACTCCCCGGCGTGTTATACGTCCCTTCATGCATGAGTCAGGGTTGTAGGTGAACTATTGATTATGAACATGGAGTCACAAACACGTCCCCCCAGCTGGACCCCAGAGACATGCGTATGTAACACACCAATAACAGAACATACTGCGCCCTCATTAACCCTGATCCTGCTCATCGCATTCAGATAACATCAAATAACATAAAAATAAACTTCCTATAACCGGCCAGTAGGTGGCAGCGCGTGGGATGGTGCACAGGTATCCACTGTGTGGCTGATGTGTAACAGAACACATATAGAAGAGAAGGGCTTTCGGACAGCAGTCGGCTGCAGAGACCACTGTGCATGAACAGCTGCAATCACACATATATGAGAATAAAAAAATAAATCACCCTCTGTGTTATTTAACAAACTTATTGCCACAGTAACAAAAGAGTCTTTGAACCTATTGGTGTTGGCCGTGGCGCCACATATCTGCAGCCTGAGGCGAGTAACCATGAAGAGGGACGGAGCAGCTATTCTTTCCTCACTTTGCTCACAGCCTCCAGGTTGTTCAGGGAAACCTGCAATCCTGCTGCGCAGTTTAACAATTCCCTGGAGACGAGTTCTGTTCCTCAGGTTTAAAAGCACGTACCAGCACAGAGGAAAAAGTTCAAGCAGATTCTATAAAATAAAAATCCTCATGAATGGTCGACATTAAAATTTCAGAGCTTACGATAAAAATATAATCTCTGATGTGCCAACGTACTTGTACTCATTAACCACCTAATTGGTTGTTGATGGTTGCAGGAGGAACAATGACGGTCTTCAGCCTCTGAGCTAAAACATGAGGCTGATACAATGAAAAGTCAATAAACAGCAGTTGCACAAAGGTCTTAGCACCCTCCAGGTGTGACGGGGTCAGTAAGGTGCTAATAGCATAAGTCCAATAACAGGTGCTCCACCACAGGAGGCAGGTGAGTAGCTAGACCGTATTGCCCCTTTTACAAATGAACATTTTAAACCTTCCTCTGAGCCCCGGCTGGACGAGTCATCCCGCGCTCTCAGACGGGAGTGCAGCCGCGCTGAGAGAAGATGGGAGAAGGATCAGCTCCACGTCTCCTTAGAAATACTGCATCACTGCTCATTGAAATATCAGAAAGCAGTGAAATATGCAAAGTCGGTCTGTTTCTCTAATATTGTTTCAAGTAGACTCATTTAAATCCTTATTAAAGACACATCTCTTTGCATTTGGCTCCAACATAACATCCTATTAGACGAGTCTTCAGATTGGTTTATTTTTTGTACTTATTTATTTATTTATTTTTCCCTTTTTACCCAGTTTATCTCTATGTGCAGCACTTTGGTCAACCTTTGTTGTTTTTAAATGTGCTATATAAATAAACGTGACTTGACTATCAAGATAAGCCTGAAATAAGTTCAGATAAGAGGGAAAGATTTGGGGGCAGTCCCGAGGCAGTTCTCTGCAGGAGAAGCCACACCTGTGATCTCCAGCTGCTCCCCGTGCAGGTCATGTGACATCTGTGTTTAAGGCTTCAGCTCTGAGAGTGAGTATAACAGATGTATAACAGTTTTATAAAGCCTCAGAGTCGCGCTTCAGTTTCATTATTATTCGGCCCTTCAGTGCAATAACTGCTCATTAGCAAATCAGCCAATCACATGGCAGTAAGTTCCAGCACGCAGGCACGGCCGGGACAACCTGCAGGAGTGCAAACCAAGCATCACGATGAGGAAGGGTGCTTTGAATGACTTCAAACGTGGTGTAATTGCTGCTGATCTGCTTGGACTTTCCCAAACAACCAGCTCCAAGTTTACGAAGAAAGAGGAAATATGAAAATGCCTTGTTGATGTCAGAGGTCACAGAGTGGCCAGACTGCTTTGAGCCGACTGGATGGCAAAGAGTTACTCAAATAGGCACTCGATATGCAGAAGAGCATTGCTGAATGTGCACCATGTTGAAGCAGGTGGGCTCCAGCAGGAGTCTCAGTCTCTGCTGTAATATTCAGGTGGAAACATCAAAGCCTGGCTCCACCCACCTTTAACAATGGTTCGGATATTTTCTGGCACACTTTCTTAGTACCAGCTGAGTTTAAACACCACAGTCTGCCGCATTATTGCTGCTAACACGCCCATGCAGTGTCCAGCCTTCCTCCTGGTTTTACCTTCATGCATCACTGCAGATGTGCCGTAACACCGGGCAGCATCTGTGCCTCCACCGTACTTTACATAAGTCATAATGCTGAATGACTGGCAGAGTGTGGCGATCTGTTCCAGACGGCCCGTCTGCTACAATCATGAAGAAAAACAAGCGCTGTGCTCCGAGCTCTCACAGGGACACAAAGACGTGATTCAAGTTAAACACCACCTGGAGTATCCAGCGGCGAACCCCACCAACCACACCTGGAATACCAGGAGTCCAGATAATGAAGGCGCGATCCTGTCGGGTTTTAATGAAACTTTATTTACTCAGTCTGCCTCCTGCTCTGGCACCACCTCTGCTGCTCCATCTCCAGCACATAGCTGTCGTTGTTTCCCTGCTGCTCCTTTTTCTTTTACGGGAATTTCTGTTGGAACACCGCTGGCGAACTGCACCGCTGGATGATTATTCCTCCTTTTTTTAGCTTTTGGGAGCGATGAGGAATTTCAGCTATTCTGTGTTTATGCAGCACACCCACGTCTGTCAGCCTGGAAACACACTTTCAGTTTTTGGTGTCTGAGCACTTGCTGCGTGCCTCGAGGCCTTTTCATTCAGAGCTGAACTCAAACACAAACTCAGAGGCAGGAAACAAACAGTGCACACACACACACACACACAGTGTGATGCCTGTAAGGTGCAGTGAAGTGACTGACAGTGTTGTGTGTTTGTTGTTTCGACCTGTTGGGACACAGAGTCGGAATAATGCCGGCATTTCTGTGGAGCTTCTTCCACACGATGAAGATAAGATTAGCTGAAAATGATTAGCTGAACTTGTCAGATTTTGTTTATTGCGAGCAGAGTTTTGATGTTTTGAGGTGTGACCGGCTGAAGCGACGCTCCTTCCTCTTCCTCTCCCGGTGCTTCCTCGCTGCGCTGATTCTTGCTGGGAAAGCAGCACACGGTGGATCCCAGAAACTGCCGTATCACCATCACGACGCTCCCACCCAAACACGGGTTTTAGGTCCTGTTTCTTGGGTGGTGGGGCTGCGACTGGACTTCTTTAAGTTTCTTGAAGACCTTTCACCTCTCATCCCAAAGGCTTCTTCAGGTCTCAAACCAAAGGTGGAGAGACCCAGGTATTGAAACCCAGTGGGCGGAGTCCCCTGGAGGTGGTTGTGACCCTCTATTGTTCACGTGCATAATCACATGTGCCAAGGTGTGAAAGGAGGCGTGGGTCATTACAATCAGTGGTTCCAGGTGAACCAATCTGGGACTTTGCTCCATTATATCATGTGACTTATTGAGGTCACCTGAACAAAGGTGTGAGTGGGGATTGGGGCGCCTGGGGAGGGAGCTCAGGACAGCACTGTAAGTGGGGGAAAGCTGGTTGTTCACAGTGATGCTTCTTTAACTCCTCTTTCAAACCATCTGTCTTCCTGGTCCAAAATGTGAACATTGGCATCCTCAGAGAGTGACCTTTGACCTTTAGGTGCAGATGTACAGCTGAGTCTTGTCGAGGTGGCTCTTCTATGTTTGTGAAGAGGCTGTTTGGTTTCTCCAATGCAGCGGTCCGAGCACTCCTCACTGCACTGGGCAGCATGTCTGTGTGGGTTCTCAGTCATCCAGGTCATAGCAGCCTCACAGCCACTGGGTACACCCAAATACCTGGGTCTTTCCACCTTTGGCCTGAGAACTGAAGAAGCCTTTGGGATGAGAGTGAGACGTCTTCAAGAAACTTAAAGAAGTCCAGTCGCTCTTTTTTCAGGCTTCAGGGACTATGATGACCTGGATGACTGAGAACCTGCACAAACACTCGTTATTTTGTGTTTGGTGGGGTCAGAGTGTGGTGGTGGACTACGTCTCCGCTCTGCTACCTTCTCGCGGTGTCTTTAACGCTGAAAGCTGCCTCGATGCACCACCGACAACTCGACTGACAAAACTGAGAGCTGCTAAGTGAGCGAATCCAGCGACACTGGGTTTTGTGGGATATTCTAACAGCATTGTGTTTCTGCGTTCCTGTGTTGTGTTTCTGCGTGCAGCAGTGCAGCTGGTATGTGGCTTTGCAGAAGCTCTTGCGTAGTGTGCAGCTTGGAGCTTTTGGGACAGGGTGTTGTGGGCACAGCAGGCCCTCAGGTGAGTCATCATGTGGCGTTTGCATTCATTTGAAGGCCTTTTAACGCTCTTGGGGTGTTGCATGGGTGTAGTTGCTAACCTGTGTGGACAGAGGCGTGTCTGAGGTGGGCTCGGGCCAACGACACCAAGTCTGCTGATTTACTTCCTTTTATCCTTTTCAGGGTTGCAGGGGGCGGAGCCTATCCCAGCTGTCGAGAGGGAGGGCACACCTGGATAGGTCACCAGCCTGTCGCAGGGCTAACACCTATGATCAATTTAGAATCAGCAGGTAACCTAACGCCACTAGCTGCATGTCTTTGGACCTGGAGAACCCACGCAGACAGCAGGAGAGCATGCAAACTCCACACAGAAAGCTGGATTTGAACCCAGGACCTGTGAGGCAGCAGTGTTAACCACTGTGCCACCGTGCTGCCCGTCAGCGGCCTCCCGGGACATGTGAGGCAGAGCTGGAATTACATCAGCATCTGTGTTTCTCTTTCACATTACGAATATAAGATCAGTTAGCCGCTCCACCTCCGGTTTATCCGGCTCGGTCGGTGTTGGTCTTTCATCATCCTGCTCTCCGCCTGCCTGCAGCACGGGAGCAGGCGGAGACTTTCTCTGAGCCGGTTTCTCTTCCTCTTTTTATTGGACCAGCAGTAGAAGATCAATAAACCCTCGTGTCACAGTGAGATTTACCGTTAGCGTGCTGCCAAACATCAGGGCTTTAGAGGTACTTTCCCCCCCAAGATGTTTTTGCCGAAATGAAGCAGCTGCAGCATGACATCATGACCTGCTGTGCAGCCAAACGCTGAACACGGACACCGCTGGTACTTCCTTTGTGTACCAATCGCTGAGTTTGTTTGTTTTGGAGGGTGGAGTGAAAATAAAAGTGAATAGAACAGCATTTAACACACTCGACTGTTTGCATGTTCTCCCCGTGTCTGCGTGGGTTTTCCCCAGATACTCCGGTTTCCTCCCACAGTCCAAAGACATGCAATTACTGAGGTTAGGGTAATTGGCTATACTAAATTGCACATAGGTATGAATGTGAGTGCGTGTGGTTGTCTGTCTCTCTGTGTGTTAGCCCTGCGACAGGCTGGCGTCCTGTACAGGGTGTACCCTGCCTTGCGCCCTATGTCTGCTGGGATAGGCTCCAGCCCCCCCGCGACCCTAAACAGGATAAGTGGAAGCGAATGGACTGGAATGGACTGTCCCGCTCAGGGACCGCGCTGTGACACACACATCATGGCCGGTACCCAAGGACCTTCACAGGGATGAATCATGTGATTTTCACCTGGCATCTACATTAGAAAATGTTTTTCTTGCGTGTCTGTGTGGCAGTAGATGGGAAACACAGTGGGGGGGGGGGGTATGATGAGCAGGTGAGGCTCAGCTGTTTATGAGTTTCATTAGATTGTAATGTGTAACGTGCACTGCAGAGAGTCAGTTTGTTTTGGTATTTATAGTTTATTGAGCATTAACATCACAAACACAGGCAGGGCGGAATTATCCCCACAACAACGCTCACATTTGGAAAACAAACAGGCGTAACCAGGGCAGCTATATACTTTCTGAGGTGTGCGCGGACACGTTTTTTGTGCCCCGTCAAAATCGTCAGTGGAGGGAGACAGGAAATGGGGTAAAGATACGCGGGCAAACTGGTGACAGGCCGGGACTCGAACCTGCGCCGCCCGCACCGCAACGCGGCATTTGTACATAGTCGCCGGCTTTCACCACTAAGCCACGCAGGCGCCCCGGAGAGCTTCTCCATCTTTAGCTTCCTGTCGTCAGATGATAGCGCGATTCAAATGAAAACAACTGCGATTGGAGCACCCGGGTGCGGGCGCGTGGGTTTGAGTCCTGGCCTGTTGCCAATTTGTGTCTTCCCCCATATCTTTCCCCTGTTTCCTGTCGCTCTACTGCCAATAAAAGCCGCTGTGGCCAAAAAAATTAAAATAAACAGTCGTGCTGGAGCACCTTTTGTTTGTGTGTGGAAAGGGAAAGGGGGGAGGGAAAGGGAAAGGGAAAAGGGGGAGGGAAAGGGAAAGGGAAAGGGAAAGGGAA
>JAVDPK010016652.1:0-17245 GCA_034780415.1 Cichlasoma orientale
CATATATATACACATATATATATATATATGCAAGTTCTAGTGTACAATATTCATTCAGCCACAGAATGCTAACCACTTAAAAAACTAGACATGTTATGCTAGAAAAACAGCAGTTTTGATAGCTTCCACACTTTCCCCCATTTCTCTTTAAAATAAATATTAGACCCTGGCCACTGAGAGCTTATGGAATATTTTTTCTTCCTTCTCAGGTGATGAAGTGGTAAATCAAATCTTCAGTTATTATCAGCTCTGAAATGCAGAGGACCGCATTGGCATTGATTGTAAATTAATTTGTCCTGTTTATCCTATCCTATCTACCTTATCTAAATATACAAAAGTTAACACTGTGAAAATATGATGGTAAAACACTGATTGCTGGCACATTTCTGTCATTGGCAGGGATAGTGTTAATGCCCTTTGCTTCATGCGTTCATCTGTCTGTGTTGACAAACCTCTTCATTGGTGCGTTGTGAACTTTCAGCCTCACTGTTCAAACTTTCCCCTCTGTTGGTGAAGGTTTAGGTTTAAGTAACCTGTGACATTACTGCTTTTCGGTAACTGTTCTGCCGCAGGTGATTTACCTAAAAGTCTCAGCTTTTAATCTCATTGCTTCTTAGCTTGCCATGTTTTTGGGATTTTCTTTTAACAGTAAATCCACGGTGGAAGGAATCTTTACAATTTTGCTTTAAACAAAATCATTGTTGCCATTAAATGTTAAAAAAAACTAAAATTGTTTAAATCACATATATTTTTAGAGTGCAATCTGAATGGGTCGCTCTCGGGAGTTCAGTGAATTCCAGCGTGGTACTATGAGGGGCCGTGATAGGACGATACCTGTGCAACAAGTCCAGTCCTGAAATTTCCTCACTGCTAAATATTCCACAGTCAGCTGTTAGTGGGATTATAACAAAGTGGAAGCGATCGGGAACAATAAACAACTCAGCCATGAAGTTGTAGTCCACGTAAAATCACAGAGCGTGGTCGGCACATGCTGAGGGTCATAGTGCACAGAGGTCACCAACTTTCTGCAGAGGTAATTGCTACAGACCTCCAAACTTCATGTGGCCTTCAGATTAGCTCAAGAACAGTGTGTAGAGAGCTTCATGCAATGGGTTTCCATGGCAGCTGCATCCAAGCCTTACATCATCAAGCGCAACGAAAAGGGTCGGATGCAGTGGTGTAAAACACGCCACCTCTGGAATCTAGAGCAGTGGAGACGTTTTCTCTGGAGGGATGAATCACACTTCTCCATCTGGCAATCTCATGGATGAGTCTGGGTTTGATGGTTGCCAGGAGAACGGTAGTTTGTGACTGCATTGTGCCAAGTGTAAAGTTTGGTGGAGGGGGGATTATGGTGTGGGGGTGTTTTTCAGGAGTTGGGCTCGGCCCCTTAGTTCCAGTGAAAGAAACTCTCAATGCTTCAGCATACCAAGACATTTGGGACAATTTCATGCTCCCAGCTTTGGGGATGGCCCCTTCCTGTTCCAACATGACTGCACACCAGTGCACAAAGCAGGTCCATAAAGGCATGGATGAGCCAGTTTGGTGTGAAAGAACTTGACTGACCTGCACAAAGTCCTGACCTCAACCTGACAGAACATCTTTGGGATGAATTAGAGCAGAGACTGTGAGCCAGGCCTTCTCTCCAACATCAGTGTCTGACCTCACAGCTTCTGGAAGAATGGTCAAAAATTCCCATCAACACTCCTAAACCTGTGAAAAGCCTTCCCAGAAGAGTTGAAGCTGATATAGCTGCAAAGGGTGGGCCCACATCATATTAAACCCTATGGATTAAGAACAGGATGTCACTCAAGTTCATACGCGTGTGAAGGAAGACAAGCGAATACTTTTGGCAATATAGTGTAGATACGTAGACAAAGGTAGCTGCTGGATAGGGGAACAAATTTGGATTCAGTCTCTGGGCACAATGAAAGTCAATACGAAACGTGACAATCCATTTACAGATTATCACGACACAAGAAAGAGACAAAAATCTTCTGCTCAACAACAGTGAAAAAACAATGAAAAAAAGAGACTGTAAATAAGTTAAAAAAAAAATAAGAATAACAGTTTTTTCATTGCACTGAAATGTGCTATGGGTTCTTTCTCAGGCAATTAAACCATGAGATTTCTTTCTTTATTACTCCCATGACGACAGCTAAACAGGAAATGGGTCAATTACTGTCACCAAGCACCCAGAGGATAAGCCTTGAAGATGAAGCCGAGATCATTCTCAGACTGTTTCAGTTGGATGATTTTGCACAGGTAAGTTCACAGCCAAAAGGCAATTCCTGTCTTTCTGTTTCCACTCTACAAAGGTGGGGAAAAAATCAAGCTTGTTAATCATTAACATTAGCAAAACGAATGAGCACAGGATCAAATCAAACCTTTCGTAAATTAAAATAAAATTTCTCCTAATGGGTAGTATAATAAAGCAGCTCATTAAAATATAAGTATGAGCTATGCTAGTTTTGAACTAACCGTGAAAAGCAAAGTTGGTTATATTGTGTCCCACTCACTAACAGTAGAGTGCTAACCTAATGTCCACTCAGGTCCCTGGAGAGATTCTCTGGGCTTAACTCAGCTGAAGAGCTGAACAATTTTTTGACACACAAAAGTTGAATTTTAACATTCCACTCCTCCTGGAGGTCCGAGACCTGATGCACGAGTATTTGAAGCGTATGCAGATCAACCTGAGGAACCCACAGCTGCAACTCTCTGAGACCCGTCAAACAGAGATCGCTCTTAGTGCCCAACTCACACGGCTAAAGGTAACAAGCTGCCACATTTTATCCTAGTATTAATTATACACTAATTAATCCTAGTATCAATGTACATGAATGTCCATAATTAATCTTATGATGCTGTATACCTTTATTTCCTTTTTCAGAACTCCGTGTTGATAGACGGACACATGGACACTCAGTTTCTGAAGCAGTGGGTGAATGGAGCTGCCTTCCACACCCAGATGCTGATCCATCAGGCTCGTCTGGAGAGGACAGAAGAACCTGATTGATCCAGAGCAATGCGGGCAGCAGGGATTTATCAGCAGGAGCTCAACCTTCTCATGGAGAAATACAAGCACTTGATAAGAAATGGACTTTCCTCTGAAGTTGGTTCTAAAGTGTTTGAGATTACGATTTCTAAACCTCAGATTAGCTGGACGAGGGATTATTTTTTAAAACTGCGAGCAAATGTTCCATCGCTTGTGAGGCAAAATGCTGACTTTGTTATATATATAAAAAAAAGATTTTGACTTATTTTATTTTTTTAATACTTATGCAGCTGTCTTTGGCGTGAGCACCTGCCCCCTAAAATATATTTTTATGGCTTTGTTGCCAACCAAAGTAAGTTGGTCTCTAGTGCCACTGTATTTCACATTTTTAGTAAAATGTAAGGAAAAGATATTGGGTGTGATAACAGCCCCATTAATGAGCTGGAATTTCTACCCCGTCTCTAGAAGGATCTTTGAAGGAAGTTGACTAGTTTGTTACTTATTTTACAAGTACTGCAGGCTGTGTTTAATCAGTATATACAAGTATAAGTACTTCAACTCTGGGTTATATCTGCGTTCGCTAGAGTGTGAATGACTAAAATCACAAAGTGTTGTTTTGTTTCTCTTTGTTCCAGACATCGTGTTCCCTTTTATTTCTTCCTCAGATGGGTCCACAGAGCGTGCGGTGTGGCTGGTTAAATAGACCAGGCTGGGTTACAGTACAATGGTGGATCCTCATATTAGCCAGTGTTTTAATTAATGACGCCAGCTCAGGCACTGACTGCACACAGAGGCGCCACCCATTTCTCTTCAAACCTTGTGTTTATCAGAAGCAGCCAGTATTTTCACATGAAAACCACAACAAAATTCAACAAAAAACTTGGATGAATAAAGAAGGAGGACTGCCTCCAAATGCCTCAACTTCACTTCAAATCAACAGCTTGATGGTTGAAACTTGGACACAACTGGACAATGATCCCAAACACACATCAAAACTGGTTTTAAATGGATGACGGGCTAACATTAAGCTTCTGAAATGGTTTTCCCAAAGTCCCGACCTCAACCTTATTGGAAATTTGTGGACTATGCTTAAAAGCCAGGTCCGTGCCAGGAACTCTACCAATTCTGCCAAGAAGAGTGATCAAATATCCAGCCAGAATTATGCCAGAAGCTTGCTGATGGCTGCCTGATTGAGGCGTAAGTTGCTATGGGGTATTTACCCAAATATTAGTGAGTGTATGTATATATTTGGGCCTGTATGTATGTATACTTCTGACCCTGTGTGGATCAGAGAAAATCCAAAATAAGTTCAAACTTGTGTACCCAATTTTTTTTTTTTTTTTTTACAAGTCATTAAAGATGTATGCTGTACAATGATTCCACCCTGGACAAAGAACAGTACAAAGAAATCATTCCAAAATTACCATGACATTCATGCCTGTAATGAGTGTACATAAGCTTTTGACCACAACTTTAACTCATGTGCAGCTGCAGTTTGTAATTACATACTAAACTTCTAAAACAATGCATGGTTTATTGAGGTAAAATACAACAAAAATACTGTACAGAATTAATTAGCACCTAGTCTATTCTTATATGTTTATTTGGTATTATTTGTTCATGAAAACACCTAAAAAATAGTTTTTTAATGTCATTATTCTCTTATAATTCAATAGCTTGAGAAAACACATGTATTCCTTGTTTAAGTTAAGAGGAGCACATATTATACTAATCTAATATCAATCCTAAGTATTATTAAGAACAGATACAGGCAGATACCGATGGGGTTTTGAGTCTGTTTTTCTTCATATATCACAGGAGAAATTCACATAAAAGAAATTTACTGTGGGAAACGTCTTGCACAAAACTGTCCTCCCTTCATCCTGATTTGCTCATGTGAAATTCTAAATATATTCTCAGCTCCGTCACAGCTTCGCTGGAACTTTGGCTGAAACTGACAGAGGCACTTTGGTAATACAGAGTTCCAACACTTACAATTTTACTTTGATTTTACAAGCTACCAGTTTCAGCACTTGTGTTTTTCACCTTGACACTGGACTTCAGAAATTAAACAAAAAGAATAGAGCTGTTTTCCTAGGAAATATTTATAAAGGTGATTTAAGTGACCTTGAACGTAGCATGGTTGCTGGTGCCAGACGGGCTGGTTCGAGTAGTGAATAAACTGTTGATCTACTGGGATTTTCCTGCATAACCATCTCTACGGTTTAAAGCCAACAGGAAGGCGACAATAACGCAAAAAACCCTTTGATATGACCGAGGTATGCAGAAGAGCATCTCAGAATGTCCAACACATCAACCCTTGAAGCAGATAGGCTACAGCAGCAGAAGACCACACTGGGTCTTTTTCTTGGCACGTCAGCATTGTTTAAACCACAGCCTACCTGAGTATTGCTGCTCTCCATGTCCATCCCTTTGTGACGACCCATCTTCTCACGGTTGCTTCCAACACGTCACAAAGCCCAAATCATCTCAAACTGATTTTTTTTTAACATGACAATAAATTCACTGTACTCAAATGGTCTCCACAGTCAGCAGATCTCAATCCAATAGAGCACGTTTGGGATGTGGTGGAACAGGAGATTCACATCACGGGTGTGCAGCCCACAAATCTGCACCGGCTGCCCGACCATGTCGATACAAACCAAAATCTCTGAAGAACTGTTCTTGCACCTTGCTGTGGTATTTCTCAAAGCAAAAGGGGATCCAATTCAATAGCTTGAGAAAACACACCAGCACTGGCAAGGTGCAGTGTCTGGTAAGTGTATAATACTTCTAATAAATTAAAAATTTCATGATGACAGACAAAACAAATTCTTAAAAAAAGGTCATTTAATCATTTGTACATGGCAAACACTGTGAGAGCAGCAGAGAACGAGAAATTGTTTGTCAGTGTCTTGTGTTTGGCTGTGAGGATGTTTCATGTTCAGCAGCAGGGTGGAAGAGCAGACCCCTTTTCTCCTCTTGTTGGTTGAGCCTTAGACACATGAACAGCTCTTCACTGGCGGCCCGTGGACTTTAACATTGCTCCAACTTGAAAATGTCTCCTCAGCAAAGGCAAAGGAAAAAACAATAAAAAAAAAAAATCCTTCCCAGTGCCCGTACCCGCCAAATGGCAAGTGATAACCATGGTTATTATATCTGGATGGTTTATTTCATAAAGATACCACACCGCTTCAGTCTCAGAGGGACACACAAATGATAACTGCACTGCCCCCATGGGTAAACAGTTTAAAAGTGATATAGACCCCCCCCCCCCCCAAAAAATAAAAAAAATTCCCGTTTGTTTAAAGAAAAGAAAAAACAAATTTCTCAATGCCTTTTCAGAGGTGTATTCACCAGTGGGAACAAATAGGTGTGGCCAATGGCCAATGACGTTTAACTTTACAGTAATGTTACAGGAATTGTTTACTAATTCTTGTTTTAACTTTTACACTATGTACAGGACCACCTGTTCTTGGTCCACAGATAAAGACATAAATCAATACTATACAGAGCCAGCTTCTCACTGGAAATCACTCTATTAGTTCCTCAGCTTAAATCCATGTGCCTTCAGCAGTAACCCCCCCTGCTTCTCCGTGTCCACAGTTCTCTTTTCTTATTTGAACATGTACAGTAGTGCTTTAATTTGTAAACTTTAAAGCCACACAGGAGGTTTCCTTTATTCTTCATCCGTGCAGACCTGAAACAGAAGAGAGGTAGCGGATATAATGTGAATTTGATGTTTAACCAGTATATCCATCCCTAAACCTTTAATCGCAACTTGGAAAATGTTAAGTGACCCCGCCTTGACAATCACGCCCTGTGACGTCAATCCGTGCCATCGCAGCATCTCACCTTAACAAACGGGTGGTCTAGCAGCATGCTAGCTGTCCAGCGCCGTTTGGGTTCACTCTCCAGACAGTGACCGAGGAAGTCCTTCCCCTCCGTGCTCAGCTTCTCGGGGATGGGAGGTTTGTGGCCCATGCCCACTTTGTACATGATCTGAAAGTTGTGCTCGTACTCATGCCAGGGCCTCTGCAGGTTGAGATCAAAGTAAGAACATGAGTCATTTCCTTGTGGTTTTTAAGTTTGGTGAGTGAATTGCTTAAGCGGTAAGAATGAGTTTAGTCATGCTTAACAAGCAAAACATTTTGTAATTGTTTTTTTTAGACAGGTATGCTATTGGCAACAGTAACCATGATCACTTCACTCTGGAAGTGGTTTTGCAGAAGTGATAAAAGCTCAGACTGAAGCAGCAGCTCAAGCTAAATCTTTAGTTTTAAATCTAGATTTTAACATCAAAAACTCAACATCTTTTTAAATTTTCCTTCTACTTAACTATCTTACTTAAACAGAAAAATATCTGTGAGTGAGCAATTATTTTTTAAAGCTTTTAAAGCTCTTTAACTTGTTACCTTTCCGGTCACCATCTCAATAAGGACGCAGCCCAAACTCCAAATGTCAGCTGCTCGTCCGTGACCTTCTCCTTTTGCTCTGGTGATAACTTCGGGCGCCATGTATGCTGGAAAAATATTTACCATTAGTAATAACAATATTATATCATGCATATTGCAGGTTTGACAGAAATGCTAATCACCTTGTGTCCAATGTGAAATGCAGAAAAACATTATAATATATGAAGCATGAAATACACTATGCATAACACTGGATCCAAGACAGCTCAAGAAAATATTGGCATTCACAGTGGCCACGCACTTATACATAAGTTTATAGCATCTAGGATGTGGGGTGGGGTGTGATGCAATTCATCATTTGTTACCTGCTGTTCCCAGAGTGCTGTTCACTTCTCCTGGCATTGTATGAGTGTTGTTTCTCAACTTCACTGAGCAGCCAAAGTCACCCAGCTTAATCAGGCCTGATGATGTCAGAAAGATGTTGGCTCCTGATGGGGACAAAAAGGGGGGAAAAAAAGAGGAGGATGAGGAAATGGTTGCTGACTTCACGCACAATTTTCTTCACATCAAATAAGAGAAAAAAAAAAAAGAGAGAGAGAACAAATGCATGACACTGACCCTTGATATCCCGGTGAACGATGCCGTGTTCATGGAGGACATTGATGGCTATAGTGATCTGTTTGCTGTACAGCCTGATGACATGCTCCTGCAGCCCCAGTCTGGACACCTCCTCCAGGGTGCCCTCGTCACAGTACTCCATGAAGATGTACATCTCCTCCTGCAGGTGACAGCACATGAACATTTATACCACACTGCCTCCGCATGCAACATGTGACTTCCTGAACTCACGCTTCTTACCCGGTGAAGCTCGACTCCAAAGTATCGCACCAGGTTTGGGTGTTTAATGCCTTCGAATATTTTCAGCTCGTCCGCAGTCTCCTTGATTGTTTTGTGATCATTTGGTTGGAATCGGATCTTTTGGGGGGAAGAAGAAAAAAAGAAATGCGTGTTACTATCAGCAGTCACTATGATCTGTTAAAACTGCTGAACTCAATTTGTTGAACTACATACCTCTTTCATGGCCATCAGCTCACCAGTGTCAACATTGATGCAGGTATACACCTTCCCATACTGGCCTTCACCTGTGATCAAACACAATAACGTCATGTCAGTGTTTGTGTGAGTATTAAATAGCATCACAATCAAAACAGTCACAGTGTAGCCATACCTATCTTGTTGCCCCTCTGCCACTTGAAGGTCACCTTCCTGAGCCCAACTTGCATGACGTTGTCGTACGACTTGGGTGTGTGGCACACCTGGCCGATGATGTTGCGCTGCTTCATCACGGCGTAGCGTTTCTCCTCAAACTTGCGAATGGAGCGGCGGACGGCCTCCATGGGGCTTTGCCGCGCTGCTGTGTCTGAGACGGGAAGCAGGAAACGGGATTCATGACTGATTTTTAATTAATATACCTCAAAATCTTTAAAATTTTACTTCTGTGGTTCATAGTACCATGTTTTGGTACCCATCCCTAAATAATCTCACCCTTTGACTGGCTGATCAAAGTGCGGAGCTCCCAGCTTCTGCGTGAAGCACTGTTAGGGTCTCCCTTAGGATATGAAGGTTCTAGCGTAAGGACAGAAAATGAGATTCAGCCAAGGAACGCTAATACACAAAGCAGATCAAACCCCACAGATCACTGAAAGCACCCACCTTCTCTGTCCTCTGTGGGGCTGGAGTGGCGGCTCAGGGATCTGAACTCTGCTGCAACTGATGACAGACGGTCATTCTCATGGAAACTGGATCCCCTGCAAAGACACAGAAGAAACTGATGCAATGCTGTGATTCAATCAAAGACTACTTATTCAGATGGAGTGTTTCAGTCTGGCGCAAGTTAGTGCAATCTCTTCTGCCGAGAAGGTACTTTACTTTATGTGCTTTTGAACAGTATGCTCTAGATACATTCTGATGTACTGAATGGTTTCTTTACATTAAATGAACTGAGGAAAGTTTAATGGCTTTCTAAAGGCATCTTAATCATATGCAGCCCACTGGCTTGTAAAGGAACAGAAATCATCTTCAACTTGAGAAACTTTGGGAGACAATTTTCCCAGACTTGTCTTCACAATGAAACTTACTGTACATACAAAACTACTGTAAATTACATCATGTACATTTGAATAGAATGCCACAAATTCAACTGTAAAAACTCAAAACTGCAGGAGATGTTTTTAGAGAGTTGCGGATATAGATTAGAGAGCGCCTTATGAAACCCATTAACAGTGCAGCATGTGTCAGTGCCATTCACACTTTAGATCTAGATTTAGATGTATTAGATCTTTAGTATGCATGCTCTGATTTCTGTACTACACGCTAACACACCAGGAAATCTAAAGGCGGTCGATCACCAGCGTCAAAGCAAGACAGGTGTTGATAACATTAAAAAGCAGAATTCATAGCCAGCTCTTTCAGTGCGGTTCTGTTCGTTTTCACACCATGCACAACAATCACAGCCTCTTCCCTTAACCAGAAGACCTGTGGAAGTCTCTCTTTTTTTGGATTTGGTGACATTTTGCAAAACTTTTAACAGTTACATTTTAAGACTAGAATAGTTGCTAACCAATTCTGTATTTTTTTTTTTAATCTTTTGTAGCTATGCAAATTATTATGGTGATGCATCTTCGATCAAGGCTCAGGATTAAGATCCTTGTAATTATAACAGCCATGCTGTAAAATAATTACGCAAACATTTAAAGAAAAATGGAAATGCCTCATTATTTCATTTTAAATCACAGGGCTTAAAAATGTAAGCCAGAACTAAAACAGACTGATGGTCTACATCTGTGATGCCCCGATGTAGAGCCTGTGCTTGATTTACAAAGAATGAAAGAGTCGATCCAATATCTCACTATATTTCCAAAATCGAGTTCACGTGCAGTCAGAAGGCTAAAAGCAGAAAGTAATCAGTCTGCAAGTGAAAGCTAGAAATTAAAGTTATGACAAAAACAAACTCAATACAAAATGCATTACTCAATAAATGTGCAATCATAGTGTTTCTTTCCATTTTTTGAAATTCACTGTTAAGGCTATACATCGGCATGACATCACAGGATTGATACGTGGGTAAAACATGTTTTGGCTCTTAGCTCAAGACTTTAAACCCTCCGATACTGAACTAAATCTCCTGGATTTTGCAAATAATAAATAACATGAAGCATTTCCTCCTTCCATTTCTAGAAGTCTTACAAAAACAGCTTTGGGTTTTTTTGTCTGGAGCTGAGCTCTGACAACAGTTTCATCTTTTTGGGGGTGGGTGGGGGGGGGGGGCAAGGCTACCTGACGTCATTGGGGGTGCTGCCGGGTGCTTTGGTGTGGCTCTGTTCCCCCGGCCCCTGAGGGACAGGGCGAGGGCCGTTTGGGAACAGCTGGTTCCGGAGATCACAGGGGAGACTTCGAGAGCTGTGTGGTGAAAAAACAAACTGAGGAGCGCTGCCTTGGGAGGTAAGGTAGCTTGCATTGGATGTGTGCAGATATATGTATGTGTGTGACTAGGTGGCTGGTTCAGGGACAGATATGCACACTCACTCAAGACAAGACGCACACAACACGCATACGCGCAAACAAAGAAGCTCACGACACACAAGCTTAACAACTACAGAGCAAAAACATTAGAAGGTAAAAAAGCAAAGCCATGCAGGATATTTAAATATAAAAAACAAACAAACCAACAACTTTGCAACATTGTTCCAAAACTTCAAACGGCAGTCACCTACCTGAACCCTTCGGCATTAGGGATGATCAGAGGGGGGTTTGGTGGGTCACTATGGCAGCGGCCCATCAATTTTCCAGTACGAGGGCTGTTCCTGGGGCCTGAAAAGAAAAACACAAAATGCTCAATTTATTCAATCCTCATATTATCACTGGGTGTAAATCACGGCAACAAGAAAATAGTTACAAAATATCTTCTCTCATATTTTTACAACAAAAATGTTGGAAAGCTGAATAAAATGCAAATAAACACAGAATAGAATGATTTCCAAATCTCATAAACCCATATTTTAATAGAACACAGAACTTTAAACTGAGACATTTTACCCTTTCATGAAAATATTAGCTCATATTAGCTCATCAATTGATGGCAGCAACATGTCTCAAAGGATTTGGGATGGGGGGGATTTCCAGGCAAGAGAATGCTAAACTCTATACTGCAGTTATTACAACATTATTATGGCTTCGTAGTAGAAGAGGTGTTGAGCTGGCTGCCTGCAGTCCAGACCTTTCACCAACTCAAAACATTTGACCCAGCCCTGTTGAGAACGGGACCACATTCCTCTCCCAAAAGTCCAGCAACTGGGCTCCTCTGTTCCCCGGTGTTTATGGACTGCGAGGTGGGATGCTCTACAGCGGGAAACATGACTCTGTCCCAGCTTATTTTCATTTATGTTGCTGCCATCAGATTTTCTCTGTTTAAACATTTGAGGTTCAATAACCATATAAATCCATGACAACCACTGTACTGCACTGCTTTACTCCATCAAAGATATATATGTTGCAACATTTTGCTTTGTTCTGGTTTTTCAACTTCATATCTAATTTTCCACACACCTTTTATATCAACACATTATTTGGTGGTAGGATTATTTATCCATATAACATTCCTTATGTTACATTACTTTACAAGAACAGTATTCCTCAGGTTTTAATATTTACTCTTTATTTTACCCATTTACTTTAGAGGAGGCTGAGGAACCTGTTAGCTTATTTAAATTAAGCTTCAAGCATACACATGTTTCTGTGGGAACTGAACTGTAATGTCACTGCTGTTTTGTCTGCTTTGTATAACAGCACCACTCCGTGACATCCACATTGTAAACTTGCAGAGCTGGAAATCAATTCTGAACTCTAGATATGGAAGCTGGTATTGTGAAGAAGCTTCTTACCGAAGTACAGGCCAGTAACCGGGCTGTGAGGTTTTCCAATCACATGTCCAATACATTCGTTCATCAAGGCTTGAAAATTCTGCAGAAACACAACATAAATTTACAGTTAGTAGAAAAACACTGTATTCCAAGCGCGCTTATTGCGCATGTTATGGAAAACCAGAGACGAGGTTAAGGGTTGAGCCATTATCGCTTGTCTCTGTAGAAAACTATATTTACCAGGAAGTCATCCTCTGGTAATGCTGAGATAAAGGCAGGCTCGATAGCCTGAAGAAAGTCAAAACCCTGAGTCGCCCACCTGCGGAAGGGAAACATTGTTAATCAGTGTATCCAAAAACAAACAAAAAAACCCAACAATAAATGGTTTACTTAATGATTTATGATTTTTTTTTTTTTTTTGGATAAACATGTAAGATGGGAAACATTACTGATATGACAACTGACTCACGCCCAGAGTTAAGTGGGACTATTTTTGTTTGAGTATTTGTCATTCTTTTAAAAGACTTCCCTGTTATGTCTCCAAAATGTCATGTTACTGTCAAAGGCTTCACTCTATTAAGAGCACAAAGTTGCCATGGTAACTTGTTATGGCTCAAAGGAAAAGCTCTTGACAAAAAGGACTAAAATAAACACCTTTAATGAACATTGTGATTTTTACACAGTAAATAAATATAGCTGCTGCAGAATATAAATCTTATACTGAATCTTTTTTTTGTGCCAAAGCCATCTCACACGTATGAAAGCTCCAACACCTTCAAGTACTGCTACAAAAAGCATCCCTGAGCAGCATATTACAGACCAGACGACTACCCGGCAGGGCAGATATTCAAGAAGGGGCACGGCGAAACATGAGTGATTTTCTTAAACGTGCTTTGGCGCTCAGCTGATGGTATTGTCTTACCTGGGTTTGGTGCCCCTGCCACTCTCACATTTGGTCAGGACATAGGTCATCCACTTGCGGGCAAAAGCTATGTAACGATCCCCGATCCTCTGTCTGAACTCTCCTGACATCAGGCGCACCACCTCCTTGTGGTACTGGAAGTGAAGAAAATAAACCAACAGTACAGTAAGAAGGGTTCCCTCCACGTCCAGGTCTCTCAGATTGTTATTTCAATGTATGTTTGCACACATTTCACTATATCACTGCTTCTATTTCCCATATAAAGAATTGAGGGAAAGCTCAAGACCTTTGCACAGTACTGTATGCAGCTGTCAGTGTTAATGCATTTATGTACTTAAAATAGCAAGTATGTGGAAAACGAGACACAGCATTTGCCACATTTAATTTCTCAAATTTTTTACCTCAAAGGCAAAGTTGTAGCCCTGAGTCATCGCCTCCCTATAGTAGTGAGGCAGAGTGGCTGACTCAGACTCGTCGATCTCTGCCTCAAACTCTGTGGTAAACATGTCCTCCACTCGGTCAATGGCGTTGCATATCTTAATGCATAGTTGCAGTGCCTCGTTCTGTGGAAGCAGTGAGAAAATGAGGAGAAGAAAGAGAAATGTTCAAAAGCTTTTCATAATTATTATTAATACAGTACCAGTCAAAGGTATGTATTTATTATCAAGTGCAATCATGGAATGCATATAAAATTGAAAATTAAAGGAAATCTTGTGAGTTTTTTCTCTCTTGAATATAACAGTTAAAGTTAGTGAAAGTTTGCTGGCTTCCCTTTAGTCTGTACTTGACTTTTATGTAATGTTAACGGGCGAGAAATTCAGGGTACCTGATAACAGCTGCTATAAAAACAGATCTGAAAGTAGGACGCCGACATGCACCTGTCTGCACGGCAACACAGGATAAACCATGGGTTAGATGTCACAGCGTGTGGTTATGTAAGCACCTTGAGCTCTTCCAGAGCGCCGGCAATAAGAGGCTGACTAGATGTTTGCTCTCGGGTAGGAGTAAGCACATCCTCCATGGACTGCTGAAAGGCCTTTCGCTGCGCCACCAGATGAGCCGACTGCATCACGATCAACAGCATGTTCTCTACCTGAAAGTATATAGAACCATCGTGAAGCATATAAACACCAACAGGCGGACGCACGCACTCACACACAGACACTGCATTCATCAATGCGGTATACCTTCATGGCCCTTAAAGTGTCAACAGTTTCCATCTGTGGGACAAGTTTGAGTAGCTCTCCATCCCACTGAGCCCAGTCAGAATCAGTAGTGGATTCCCCAGCTTTGTGTTTACTCATGAGCAGGAAGGCCTCATTAGCAATTTCATCGGGCTCTTTGGAACAGTCTTTGCCAGCTGCAGCATTAAGAAGCTGCAGGATGACAGGACGCTGATTCATCAAGGCACAGGGGACAAAAACTTGGAGTTCTTCCAAGCCCGGTATCTGAACCTGGGGGTAAAAGGAGATGGTTAAACGGTAAATGACCGGAGGGCAGACAAATAAGATCAGAAAATGGCTAAATAAAATGGAAAAAAATAATCCAAAACAAAATAAACACCTTGACATAGCTTCTTTTCTTCAGCGCCTCCAGGAGACAAGTAACCCCGTTAGTGATACTGAAATCTGCAGCAACCTCCAAGTCCTGCAGAGAAGGATGCAAAAACAAAGTACGTGTCAAAACACACGATCCTGGTGCTTCAGTGAACAGAGAAAACAGGGTCACAGACGAACTGCAGAGGCAGTACTGTTGCATCTTTTTTTTTTTTTTTTTTGTCAAGGAAGTGAAAATTCTTTACTTCTGTCTCTCACCTTACGCAGCATTTTGGCAAAGCCCAGAGCCTTAGATGCTCGTTCCCTGGCCTCGTGGAACAGCGATTTAAGAGACCGACTAGTCTCGATTACGCACCGCCTAGAAAAATCAAAAGCTTTAAAGTTAAGTCACTGGGACAAAAATGCCAATATAAATTCAAATCTTGAAATTTAATAACTCCATTATCCTCCCCACCTGATCTCCTCTAAGGTGCTGTCATCCGCGCTGTCCCAGAATTCATCATCATCACTCTTTTTCAGGCCAGCATCGAGGAACTCTCCAGTGGATTTAAGCAGCATCCCAGCAATGTCGCTGCAGAGGGCAGAATAGTGCTCAGCTTCATATAAACCATTAATAAACCTCTGCAAGTAGGCACCACAACTAAAACAAGAATGCAGTCACTGAGTTTTAAGATGGCACGTTTTTGATGGACTGCGGGTTCACTCACCAGAAAAGCTTCCCAGACTGGGCTTCTCCTCCACGGATGTAGGGAGTGATGACTTTGGTGAAGTGCCATTCCTCCTCCAACAGGTTCTTTAAGCTATGAGAGGCCTGAGGCAGCTGCTGCAACATCTGGATCCAGCTGTGCATGTAGTCAAAGTAAACCTACACAGAAAGCAGCAGACGATGAATAATCCTACATAACGTACATCTTAAAAAAGGAGGCGGGAGAATGTCTGGGAAACTTACCACTAACATCTTGTGAAGGTCTTCTTCAAACTCATCAATATTGGCATTTATTTGCAAGCCCTGAGCGTCAGTCACCACGCCGTGCAGCATGAACTGATAATACTGCTTCATCACAAGTCCACCTTTAAGGACCTCTTTACACTCGCGCACCAACTGCAGAGCGCAAACAAACACGTGTAAGAACGCTTGTACATGACATGCCTGCAAGTATAATGCTCTTCAAGGACAAACTGGCCAGTAAAATGGTAACAATGCACACAATACTACAAAAGCAAGGATTTCAGCAGCTGCTTGCCTGTTTGATACTGAGCAGTGAGGGCTTTCCAGCAGGCCTCTGTTCAAGTCGCAGTTTAAGGCATTCGTGAATGACGTTGAGGAGGACTCTACACAGCACGAGGAATGCTGGCCGGAAGGATGGTAGATCCATGTCCATCAGATCTGCCCAGGATACCTGGTCTGCTCCGACCTCTTGGTCAGCAGGACTGCTGCACTGACGTGACAGCTCTGGCAGGTAATCGCTGTACAGCATTGGGTCTGCAAAGTCTGCAAACTGCAAGTGGAAGAGGACAGTGAACTTAACTGAGCATCTCTTAATTCTACTTTTGGCTGCTCCCTTATTCACAAGGGGTCACCACAGCTAGCTCGGCAGGTTTGATTTGGCAGAGTTTTTTCTTTTTTTATGCCAGATGCCGTTCCTGATGCACCCCCAAAGGGATTTGCGTCTCCTGGAATCACGCCAGGGATCTTTTCCTTGTTAGGCAAATATATGAACCACTACACTATGGACTTGAAAATGACATTTACTTAATAGCAAATATGTTTTTTTTATCAGACCACATTAAATTGTCACACTTCCATTCAATTATTAGAGTGCAATTAATTGAGCATGCTTCAGCTGAAGGTGAAATCACCGTTCCAAAAAAGAAAAAAAAATATGATTATCTTGTTTTACTGTTTACAATGTAACGATCGAACGGATGTTTGGGAAACATCCTGTTTTGGGCTTCATGATCACCCATAACATGTAAACAATGCATGCAGTAAAACTCTTTTCCCCTTAGTTTCATGTAGAACAATAGCTAAATGCTTCATGCCCCGTTGGTATAGAAACATCATGTTAGAATAGCCAGAACTTCAAAAGTATTGCATTTTAAATAAATCAAAGAAAATAATTATCTTTTCGTTAGCATCTGAAAAAAACTGCTAAGCAGATGTGCAGCTAAGCACATCCCACAGACAAAATTCTTTGAGGGCAGCGTAAACCAAACCCAGCTACTTGAAACTCTATACATATGCTAACAACTTGCCAGGTAATGCAGCTGAGAGAAATCAGCCCTATTGTTTTTGACCTGATGTGAGCTTGGGGGGGGGGGGGGGGGTTTCACCCAGACTGACGTGTGAAAACCTTTTGATTGTTTTTAAAAACCCATTTCCAATTCCAATGGCAAATTGAACTACAAAAACAAAAAAAACATGCCATTTCAGAAAA
>JAVDPK010016653.1:0-17233 GCA_034780415.1 Cichlasoma orientale
CAGCAGACATAGGGCGAGAGGCGGGGTACACCCTGTACAGGTTGCCAGCCTGTCGCAGGGCTAACAGAGAGACAGACAACCATCCACACTCACATTCACACCTATAGGCAATTTAGAGTGACCAATTAACCTAACCCCAGTAACTGCATGTCTTTGGACTGTGGGAGGAAACCCACACACACACACACGGGGAGAACATGCAAACTCCACACAGGAAGGCCCGGGCCAAGGTGGAATCAAACCCAGACCTTCTAGCTGTCATTCTAGCTGTGAGGCAGCGGTGCTAACCACCACGGCACCGTGCTGCCCCACATAATTACTCAGTGGATCTTAGTGGGGTGCACATGAGCCTCAGTGACTTTATTCACCATATCAATTCAAAAGCAAAAGGCTAAGTAAGAACCAGGATTAAGAAATGCTAAAATCATAATGAATATAAACCACTGAGAATACTGTCACTTTCTGTGATTGGCATGATTATGGTAAGAACTATAGCTGGACATTCCTTTATGATCATGGGGGTTTCTGGCTAATATTCTACTCAATTGGATAACATGTTAGCTTTTATATGTTATAGGTCATGAAAATAACATTGAAAGCTGAGTTACTAGAGCGACCAATCAGGTGAGCTGTTACATATCCATCCAGCAAATTCTGAGGTGAAACAGTAAAGCTGGCGCGAGCCCTTTAATGAGATTTAAAACTTGTTTTAGGGAAAATAATTTTACTGCACAACTGACGAAAGTGGTGAAAATATTTTTTTTCTGTGATAAGTTTCAACATTTTTTCTTGATATTAGTTCTTATAATTAAAGAGACAATGACAATCAAATGTAGAGTTACCTTCCTCATGTTTACCTATAATTGATTTTATTCTAGTTGTACTGCTGAAACAATGAGCCCACTGGAAAACATCAGTAAACAAATACTTTTTCTACATGACAGCAAACTGAATGTATGTTTGTTCTGGACTGTTGGCCGGACTAAGCAAGACACCAAAGTGAGTCATCAGGAATTTTACAGACAACAACTAACAGAGGAAATACAAACTAAATGGAAGAGGTCCAAGAACTGGCCCCTGTGAGACTCCATATCAAATTTAAACAGGAATCCTCATATTTCCAACACGAACACTAGAACGCTTCTTGTTTTGCATGTATGGACCTTTAACGGACATGCCGAGCTACTTCCATCCCATATGAAGAATGGAAAAAGATGAGGTGCTCTAGAAAGTAAACAGCGCCAGAACCTCCAGCCTGCTGGACGGCCACTTCTGCCGCCTGCTGGATATCTTGGACTATTATTTAGATAAAGCTGACTTTTTCTGAGGCAGTTTTAATAGCACAATGCATGCATGTATGTAGTAGTACTGAAGTAATATGACACAAACCTCTAAAAAGACTCCAGTTATCAGCGGGTTGAGGACATCTCCCTTTTCGTTTGACTGTAAGACAGAAGCAAATTAAAATCAGCTTCCACAGGAACAAACAGCAGTTTGGAAGTGAGTTGAGAAAGAAAACACTGCAAAGAGAAGCATAAATGAGAGAGCGACATGACTAGCAGAACAGAAAAATGTGAATGGAAATGAACAGAACTATGAGGGTTGTGACTAATTTAGATGTCCTTCTAAAGTGAGACTTTAAAATATATTAACTACGAGACACCATCAGTTAAACAGCTTACTATGAATGTCCAGCCAAGTTGAAAAGGTTCCTTGTTAAAGAAACAGTTTAAAGTTTTGGACAAATAATAAACTAAAAGAAAGAAACATGCTCTGCTTAAAACAACCGCTGTAAAATAAATGTCAGCAGTAAAGCATAAAGTGCCAAGTGAACACAGACATCTGTTACTTTTAATGCTTTAATAGAAATCTCTTCCTCAGACGTTTTTGCAATGTAGTGGGCAAAGGTTTTACAGCGGTTAACCACCGCGTATTAATGATGTGCTGACATTAAAGCTAAGCGAAGCACCTCAGATAGGTAGAACCTTAAAACTTACCCCTGCTGTTGTTAAGCAGGAGGTGAACTTCTTGGACAGCAGTGAGATTTCTTTACACAGGACCACAGTTAACCTGAGAACACATGACACATGGATACATCCAGTTAAAGTTATAAGAAAGTGAAATATCCCCACCCAAGAGTCCCCACTCATGTTGTCTTACTGGGACAGGACGCTGGCCTCTGCGCTGCTGCTGGAGAAGAGGATCATCTCAGCCAGTTTGTGGAAAAGCTCGATGGATCGTGCCGTCAGCTCGGCCAGACTCCTGATAGCTGCGGCGTGAACCTCCTGACAAGATTCAACAAGCACACAAACACACTGCTGGATGGACTGTGAAACTGATGCAGAGTAAAAGGGCCCATTGTGGCCACCGCATTAGTTATGTCAACTGTGACATCATTAATAGTCGTGCTGAGGGTGCACCAGACCTTTGCAGTGTTCTCCTAAAGGACACGTGTCACCACTCAAACAAAACCTCTGCATCAGCACTGGTACAGGTGCAGAGGAAGTAAAAAAAAGTCAAAACAGGAAGCAAAGTGATCACGCAGTTTTTCCTCAAAGTTTTCTGCAGAAAGTCTCATCTTTTTGAGCTGTTGCAGCACCTTCCTCTGTATTATCTGGAGATCTCTGAGCTTTTGCTCTGATCATTGAAATGGTCGTAAAAACAATCGTACACTTGTGTCTTTACAAGTCGCGTGACGTAACAAAAACAGAGATGCACAACACCAAAGCGCAGCTTAAACCGGGAGCATATGACAT
Organism: Cichlasoma orientale; assembly: GCA_034780415.1. Taxonomy (NCBI): domain Eukaryota; kingdom Metazoa; phylum Chordata; class Actinopteri; order Cichliformes; family Cichlidae; genus Cichlasoma; species Cichlasoma orientale. The sequence goes on from JAVDPK010016653.1 coordinate 2,757, forward strand.
CACTTTTGGCGGGTGCCACTGTTCACGAGGGCGACAGCAGCTGGTATATAGAGCTCTTAAACAAGCAGCAGCATTAAAACTAAAGTTAAACTAAAGTTGACACATTTTCATCAAATAGAATTACCACTTGTCCCAGTCCTGTACTTAAGTATTACCCTTAAAACAGCAAGTACTTTTCCAACAGCAACAAAAAAAAAAAGATTTCCATATTTATGTTATGTTTATTTATGTTAGATACTGAGGAAAAAAGTATTTTGATGATGCTCGTAAAAAGACATACCTCCACACTGTGTTTCTGTACGGCCTCCTCACTTCCGTCTTTATCCAGATCTTGTTTGGTCATGCCACTAATCTGGCTGCAGGAGCTCCTACAGGCCTGTTGGAGGTGAGAGACGCTTTAACAGGAATTGCTCAGCTGAGAATCAGCAGGTACTCTAAAGCAGGAAGTGCCCAATCTAATAGATCTGAAAGTGATGATTATATCTGACTATGTTGTCAGATATTTCTGTTATTTACAAGAGAGATCATTTAAGATCCTCGTGACATTCTGAATAACAACTGACAGGATATGACCTTCGATTTTGAACAGTAATTGTTTGACCTGTACCTTGACGAGTTTGTCTGCTGTTGCAGAAACACTGAGACCCTCCATGGCCTCCTTTAGCTCCCTCTCAAACTCTGACCCATCTTCATCTGGAATTAGAAATGTCATTTATTTCAGGTTCTTCTTGAAACTTCAGTGCTTTTGTAGCAGATGTACAAAAACATTACCTTTATTCTCATCAACTTCCTCATCATCAAACTCCACCAGGGAAAAGGAGTCTTTGATTTGGTCCAGCTCATCCCTAAGCTGAACCAGCTCATCCCCTGACAGAGTCATGAGCACCGACTTCACCTACAGCGCACACCCCCCCCCAAAAAAAGAGACAAAATACACCAAAATTTGCCTTTAATAGATCCCACTGAAATGTAGAACATAGAAACAGTATTTTCTTACATGTATTTAGCTACAGTAGAAATTCTGTTTTCGGCAGACTTTCATTGTACCTTTGACTCACTCTCTCGAGAAAGAAGCTCCAGAGCTTCGAGGTGTGACAGGCCCTGAAATTCATCAAACAGCATCCCGTAATGAGCGACCACCTTCTTCTCCGAATCTGACGAGTCTTTCTCTGCTGTCTGCAGCTCCTCTCGCTCCTTCGCCTCCCTCAACACCTGAGAGACAAAGAGTGACAGAGATGAGAGACAGTGACACATGAAAGGGACGCAGCTCCTGAAATCTAGGTCAGCCAGCCAAACTAGCCTTTAAAGTGTTTATATACATGTTGCTCCCTCGCATCCATTAAGTGTAAGTCAGATTTGAGCTTGTTTTCTTATTTACTCGTCCCTGGAATGCCAACCTGAGAAAGAGTGGCGTTCCGTCTCATCAGTCCTTTGGTCTTTTTAAAGCCGGGATCACCTTCTGCTATCACATCCATCGTCTTCTTCCCAATGAACTCAAGAGCATCCAGACCTCCTGTTATCACTGTCTTACCCTGTGAGGAAGTTCAATTTGAAAATAATCAAGCCACAGTACAGACTTTTCCTTAAACTGTGAGCTAAAACGGTTCGTGAGATGTTCTGAAGGGAAACGTTTATGAAGAAGTGTGAACAGAGCGTTTATGCACAGGTGCTCTCTGATTTTAAGCTTACCGTACTCTGGACGACGCTACTGAGTGATGACAACATTCCCATCGCACTTCCCACCGCTGACGATCCATCTCCCACTGCTCTGTCTGGCTCAGTGCTGGCGCCATCTACAGGAGAAGAATCTAACCACAATTGTTGTAGAAGGTTTAACACAAGAGAAAGTATACTTAAAATGGCTCAGTACAATTAATTTTACTTTCATTTCGACAAAACCCCCAATATCTGCATCTCCTTCATGGAGCTATGGGACCTGAAAGTACTGTGTAGCCTAAAGATGTTTAAATGTATCAAAATTAAAGTTTAACTTTATTAATGTGCAGCTGTAACATTAGAAACAGAGTGCTAAGGCAAATATATCCACTTATGAATTCACATGATTAACAATTTTCTGCCAGACTGCTCTCTTGTCTTATCTGTACCACCAGTGTTGCCTTTTGCTTTTATATTTTTGTGTTGATGGCAGATCATCCATTCCTCTGACAATCTCTGACTGAAGAGAAGAGTCAAACGATGCATCAAACATGCCCATTAAATATGAGTGCACAGACAGCTCGGCCTAACAAAGACAACTGAGAGCCTGGCTATGCCGACCCCACCAGACCACAACAAAGGTTCTTCATGATCACATTTATGTGGTCTTACCCTGCTGTTTCTCCTCCTCCTCCACCTGTGCTGACAGTTCTGTTGGACTGGGTATTCCCAGTGACGTCTCAGCCTTCTCAATCACCTGAGTGAGACCTTGGCCTGAACAGACATAATACATAAGCATGCATAGCAGAGAAGTGTTAACAGTAATAGCCTAAACAGCAAACGACTTGGTATTGTAGTCTTTTTAGAGGACAGCACTGTGTACTTGGAAAGACTGGCTGATGTGGTGGATACTCACCCACAGTGGCCACAGTAGCTGTTGCTGTGGATAAGATGGATTTGCCCCAGCTGCCCCAATATCCCCAACCACCCTGAGACACAGTTGACTGACTGGATGTCTGAGAAGCAGAAAACGAGGACAGGAGGAGAAAGAAAGAAACGGATGTTATGAATGAGTCAGAGAAACACAAAGACAACTTCAGCAAGAACTTTAGTGAGTTAGTAGAGAAATCCACTGAAACATTAAAGGTTATGACAAATGCAGCTTGCTTAAAACTCACATTTTGCAAAACTACGCAACACATCAGATCGTTTAGTCTAAGGCCATTAGATTGTTAGATGACCCAACAGATAATTTTATTGCACATCAGCAGGTTGCAGCAGGAGAGGACCATACAGTACCGGTCAAAAGTGAGTGTGTTATCAATAAAGTGAGATCCCTTTTGATGATGTCTGCAGAAAACATTATCAGAAATGTTAGGCTGATGACATGCAGGAGGAAAAACGTCAGTGACATGCTGGAAATTACAAGGAGGTACGCTGACATGTCCTTTGAAAAGGCATAAGCTCTTCTCTTTTTGCAATCATCTGTAGTTTCCTCTAGTATGAGCAGTACCTCTCCTTATTTTACTACCTTTGCTGGCTGCTCCTCCTCTTTTGGCGTCTCCTGAGCTTTGGCCACAGGTTGAGTTTCCGGTCTCCTCCTAGCTTTCCTTGTTGGAGCTACATCAGTGGAGTTGTCAGGTGTGGATGGAGAGGAGCTGTCGGGGGTTTCAGCAGGAGAGGAATTCTGCTCCTCCAGTGCTGCTTCCGAACCCTCGGCTGCTGTATAAGAATATTCACTATCTGACATGTTATCAAATGTCTCTGTGCATACCTGAAAAAAAGAGGAAAAAAAGGCATTGCATGAACCCCGGCCATAAACAAAGTGATTTGGTTGGTAGTGGACAAGCCAGGTTCTGGTGCATGGGTAACCCTTTTACCTCTGCACCACCTCACCTCATCACATATTCATCTGGTCAAAAAATTATAGTCAGCTGGTCATTTTTCCCTTCTCAAAAAAATGCTTTTTTTTGTTTCTCTCTCCCACAGTTGTCAGTGATGCAAGGAAACTGTGCCTTCACTGGACAAGGCTCACATGTCCCAGGAATGGGTGGACCAAAGAACAGGTTCCCACTTACCGTTCATTTAGGTTTTGTAATTTTTCTGTTAATTAGTGTTAAAAAACCTGCACATTACTGAAAAACTCTTAAAGCCAAATAGCAGGAATTATGGTGGTGTTAGAGTGTGTGTGTATTATTATTATTCAGTTTTAGTCATAAGTCAGTTCAGTTCACTTCACACGGTTTCATTTGTTAAGTGCCACCAGGGGGAGTCATAAAAATCAAATCTGCAAGAAGTTGCCACCCGACTCTGAAATCACTGAAATTTTTACCTTCATACTATGAATATTTTCTGAGTTACAGTCCCTTGAAGTACATGTGGTGGGATTTTAATTTGTGTTACTTTTTCCAGCATTTTCAAATACTCAAAACTTCAAAATTAGAGAAGACACATGAAATGTTCACAGCTTTAAAAAAAAAAAAAAAAAGTAATGGTGATATGACTTGAAATTTTATTTATTTTTTTATCCAAAATGCATTTCTTATTTTTTTCTAGTGATATATCAGAAAACAGATCAAAATCAGGGTACTCATAATATTTCTGTTCCTCTAAGTCACCGACATTAAATTAGTGCAGGTTTGCTGTGATAACTGGTGCTGGATACCTCCTGCATTTTAAAAAGTACTAGAGAAAATAACGACCCATCCTTATGTACTTCATGAGTCTGTAACTGGCTGGGAGGCACTCACTAATTTCCCAGTGATTTACTGTTAAAACAGTGACTCTAAAAAAAAAAAAAATCAAACTGGTCAGGGAATCTATTTAGATCCTGTACGTTTTAATTAAAGCAGAAATATTTTCGCCAGTGTATCGCCAGAAGTGACACTATATACCTTTGTTTTTCTGCTGCTAAAAATGGGTTCCATTGAAGGACCTGGCTATAGAAACAAAGTTCAAAGTTTAAACAGATGGTTATTTTGTGGGCTTGAAGCACACACATTAACACACCTCTGAACATTAAATCATGGAGCAGAACCAAAGGCAGTTTGCGATGCCAGAGGTGTAACTTTCAGGACAAGTCTAATCACTCTTATAATGTTAGATTCATGCATTAACTCCACTTAAAACCAATGATATCACACTTTTCTCTGCCACTTAGGACACCCAGAAAATAGCTGTCCTCTGGAGCTGGACGCAGTGATGCTGAATCTTAAACATATTCAATGTAAATACTGTATATGTTATATGTATAGATCCAGGGTGCACCAAAAAACTTGACACTTTGAGAGATAATTTGAAATTTAGAACAAAAAGTCGTCAAAAGTTATGTTTTATTTTTTTAAGCCACAACAATGTTTCATACAAGTAAAATCAGTATATTTTTCAGTATGTCCGCCCTCTGCACTGATCACAGCCTCTAAACGATGTCGGAAGGCGCGACAGGTTGAATGTAGTCTGATGTCATTTTTTGCCAGGTCTTTCTGAGGCCTTCAAAGCTTGAACTGAAGCATTGGAAGTGTTGCAGGCTTTCTTCTCAACTGTTGCCCACACACTATACTCCAAAGGGTTGAGACCTGGACTCTGTGGGGGCCACATCTCCTTCGGCCAGTATGCTGTTGGGTTTGCTTTCAACCATGCCTGGGTCTTCTTTGAAGTGAGTGCTGGAGCTACATCCTGTTGAAAGACATAGTTTCCATCAGGCTAGTGTGCCTTAACCCATGGCTTGACCTGAGAGCTCAAAATATCCAGGTAAGCCTCAGTGTTAACTTTCACACCAGCTGGTATGAACACTGGAGGCATCTTCTGACCGTCAGATGCAACAAGGCCAAACATCATGACAGAAGCTGGGTCTTTAGTGGTGTTTATTTAATTGATGCCATCAGGACAGTTTTGGGGGTCACTGCCTATCCATCTCTCATTTCTTCTGTCTAGACTTCATTTGGAGGTCATTTTTAACTATCCTTCTCAAGGATGTGCTACTGATTTTGAGGTCAGCAGCCACCCTTCTCATTGATCTTACGGGGTTGGTCCCTATCCTCTGTTTGATCTTGTTTATAACGGACTTGACCCTTACTGACTTCTTCCTACAAGACCCAGCTTTTCTGTCAGCACTCCTAGTGAGTTCCAGCTTTTTCTTTACGTCATAAACTGGCTGTCTGTCTTGATCACCCCAGCTGCTGTCACTGTCAGTCCGGCACGCAATAAATCAAGAACTGCTCGAGTTCTAGTCAGTTTTCTAGTTGATGAGACATACATGTGAAATAGAAAGGAAGCAAGGTGATCAGTGATGATACGTGACCTTATTAAAGCATGAAAACTTATGAGCTGACCCAACATAGAAAGTAGAGGGGGAATATAAGTGTCAAGATTTTTTTGTTTTTTTTGGTGCACCCTGTATGTCTGTGCATAAAGGTCCAAAGTCCCAAAGACAACACTTATCGTACACAACAAAAAGTTTATATGAATAACGATAATCCATACAATCAGATGTGTAAGTCACATATTTTGTTTCTTTAGTACTGGAGGCACTGTTAAGTTCAGGCTTTAAAAATGCTTGCTAGCAGTTTGGGAGAGTATCTAGATCATGTCTTTAACTATCGATTATAAGAGCGCCAGCTGTTTTCTAGCATCGTCTGGTTAATTTACTAATAATTTGATCAGGAAAAACAAGTTACACTTACATTCTTTGCTTTTAACTCACCTTTGCTTCCGCTCAGCTGTCAAAGTCCTGATGTTAGCAGGTAGCGTTAGCTCAGCTAATAGTTCGAGTTGTTTCCTCTCCTGAATTAAAAATTAGAACCGTGTTTTATTATTTCAGTTAGCACTCCAGTATCTACACGTTTACCAACTTTTAGTTTTCCAACAAACACTCTAATGACTCAGGTTTTCGTGCTGTTTTTGTCCACTAGGATTAGCCACGTCATATTTTGTTTTCAAAGAGCAGGTCCAGCGGTGAGTCACAATGAGATACATGATTTCCTGTTAGTATCTTCAAAATAAAAGTATTGTACGCTCGCTCATGCTCACAAAATGACCGTGAAATCAAGAATAAGTTCATACAATAATCGCAATAGAGGGGAAAAATCACTGTTCTTCAAATTTAGTTTACAAAAAGCACACAGTTCCGAAAATTAGGTAAATGTTTCAGGATTCCGGTTTAGATTTTTATTTTGAAAGGTGCTACTGTCTCGTTCAGTAGCTTCACCCCGAGCCCTCGGGGAAAAAAATGGAAACAAGACTTCCGGAAACGTCAAAATAAAATGTGCTTAGTTGATAAACTACGTATGTATGTATGTTTGTTTTGTATATTATTATTATTATATTATTATTATTATTATTGTTAGTAGTAGTATTAGTAGTATTTTTTATTATTATTAAATACTACTAATGCTACTCAAAATGATTAAACTTAATTCTTTAACGATTTATTATTACAACAATTATTATTACAACAATATAGATATAGATGACTATTACATTAATAAAAATAAAGGGTAAGTACTGAAAAACAATTAAAGCTAATGAACTAATGAAACTGCTAATGAATCTCAAAATATGTAAGAAAAAGTTCAGTACATTTTCTTTGATATTTCAGTATTATAATATCTTGCAACAAATATCCAATGTGTGATTCGTTTTTTTATATAAATCATATTAAATCAATTAAAAAAAACGTTTTTGTCTAATGATTTAAAGAAGTCACCTACCTCAATGCGAGTTGACAGCAAGCCACGCCCATTCACTCGTACCTGAACAAGGAAGTGAATGGATCGAATGGATTATGTATTTTTGGCAGACTCAGTTCTAGGTAAATTACTGAAATACTTTTTAAACTGCATACATTCATAAATGTTTTTCATATTTTTGTCACTTGGAGTTTTCTCGTTTTGGTTACTGTGGGCAACAGGTGGGAATTTAATTGGTAATGTAGAGATCATTTGAAGACCATTATTGTGCCAGAGACGCTAGTTCGGTAATTATTTAAAGAGCCAGTTCGTAAGTACTTGGCGGCTGTGTCTGACCTACAGTAATGACTTAATATTTCTGTTTAAATTCGGGGAATTATATCACCATAGAGCACAGACTTTCTGGCTATTTCTTCTATAGGATCAGTTTTGTGCACTCATCTATCATCACTGTAAATGTGCCTGGTAGGTTTACTGTTTACTGTAATAACCCTTTTTTCCCCCCAGTACACTTAGCAGTCCTGATGATTTCTGTATAAAATACTGAAAAATGCAGATTTATGAAATACAGACAGGCCTGCAAATTATGAAGACACTAAAAAGCAAAGTGCTTAGAGTTCTGTGTCACTACAGGAGATTTGACCGTTGACTTTTCCTGTTTTGCAGGTTTGTCTCATCTCGATGTGAGCTGAAGCTGTAACTCTTTTCAACATGTTATCGCCTCAGAATCCCCAGCTGGCATGCTTGCTCGCCACATTCTTACTGCTCAGTTGCTGGAAAGCAGATGGAGCTCACAACGGGTCAGAAGTGGTGTTCTCTGTGCAACTGACCGGTGTCCCCTCCATTGTGGTGAAGGAGGGGTTGAGCGCGTTGATTGAGTGTAACGTGACAGGGGCCCATGATAGCATTAAGTGGTACAACTCTAAAGGACCCCTGCAGGGGGACAGCGCAGGTAAGACGAGGAGATAAAGCACTGAGATTATGATCAGCTTTGAGTTCTTTTCATGCTGCATAGCTGTTTTATCTGAAGACAATGACAAGAATGGACTCTAACTGACAAACATACTTTTAAATACCAAGTAACAAACAGAACTGTACAAAATTAGGTTGAAGTTGAGATTCTTTTCGTGTTTCTGTTGATATTTTGGTGGCATTCAATTCTGATGGTGGAAAACAGATTTTACATAACCAAGCCCTTTGATTAACACACTGATGTGCTTAGTTGAAAAACTAAGTACATCTGACGATTCAGTAGTTTGACCTTTAGCAGAACTAACTTGACGTGACTATTTCCTGTATAACTTTATCAGTCTTTCACATCATTGTGGAGGAATTTTGGCCCATTCATCAACCTTCATCCACCTTGTTTCAGTTCATTGTGGTTTGTGGGCACTTCAGTTAGGTTGAGGTCTGGACTTTGACCGTTCAGCACCTCGATTCTTTTTTCAGCCATCCGCTGCTAGATTTGCTGTTGTGCTTGGAGTCATTGTGCTACTGCATGACCCAGTTTGGGCCAAGCTTTAGCTGTCATACAGATGGCCTCACATCTGACTCTAGAATACTTTTGTGTACAGAGGAGCTCATGGTTGACTCAATGACTGCAAGGCGATCAGGTCCTGTGGCTGCAAAACAAGCCCAAATTGTCACCCCTCCAGTTGCTTGACAGTCAGTATGAGGTGTTTGTGCTGATATGCTGTGTTTGATTTTTGTCAGACATGGCGCTGTGCATTATGGCCAGACAGCTGCACTTTGGTCACATGTGACCAGAGGACATCGTTCCAGAAGTCTCATGGTTTGTTCACACACAGCTTTGCAAACCTAAGCTGTGCCGCCATGTTCTTTTTTAGAGAGAAGAGGCTTTCCCTGGGAACGCTTCCAAACAAGCCATACTTGTTCGGTCTTTTTCTAATTGTGCTGTCACGAACTTTAACATTTAACACGCTAACTGAGGCCTGTGGAGTCTGAGATGGAGCTCTTGGGATTCCACTCCTGAGATTATTGGCAGCTGTCTTGAATGTTTTCCACTCGTAAAAAATCTTTTCACTATAGAATGATGGACTTCAGCTCGCTTGGAAATGGCCTTATAACCCTCCCCAGATTTATGGGCAACAACAATTGCTTCTCTAAGGTGATTGCTGATGTGTTTCCTCTTTGGCGTTGTGTTAACACACACCTGAATGCTGCACAGCAGCAACCTCTGCTTTTATAGAGGTGCTCACAGTTGCTGATGATCAATTAATCAACTGCATTTAATTAGCAGCACTTGGCTGCTACTTATTCTCTTGATTCCTGTGGAAGCAGCAAGGGTATATTTAGTTTCTCAATCACTGCTTCTGAATTTTGGTTTAGTTTTTGGTTAATAAATCATGATCTGGTGTAATGTCCCATGATGTTTTATTTAAGTAGTTTGAGAATATACTGTAGACATTGACATTGATAATACTCCTCTTAGGAGGGACTTCTCTATTTGTACACTTGTTACCATGTCACCAAAAGGTCAGAGATCTGTAGTGATAGTGCCTTAAAAATGCTTATTTTCCGTAACATTTCTAAGAATTAAATTATTACCTGTAGCTAAATAGTGGTCAGGGCATTCCTTTTTTTTTTTTTTTTTTGATATGAAAGCATAATTGTAATCAAATTTTGACATTCTTTTCATACTACAAGTGTCAGAAATGCTGCTGATTCTCACTTATTTCCTCCCAGCTGACCAATTATTAATACTTGACTTTATCCCTGCATTTGAAGTGGCCTTTCTCAAAGCATAAAGTCTGCTTCAGCCTCATTTTCACTCCTGAATATACTCTGTTGGGTTTGGCCACGAGTGGTACCGGTGTGCAGGAGGAAAGACACATGACCCTCACTTATTTGCAGTGAAGTCACTGGCACTTATCTCACTTTTGAAGCCTGACTGCACGAGACATTTACCTTCTTACATTCAGCTCCATCGGGTAATGTCTACAAAAGTTCAGGGCTTCACTGTGTGCAAGATGATTTAAGATGTTCTCTGTGTGTGAATCATTAAACTTTGACAACACAAGCAGATGTGGTTTGGGAGTCAACACAATAATAACATACAACCAGTGACGTCAGTAACACGTTACTCAGTAACTTAGTTACTTAGTATCCTCCATAGAGGACGATGGAGATTTTCTGCATTTAAAGTTTTAATGAGAAAATTTCTGGTAAAAGTAAAACTGTGTTGTTGCGTTGTGTGTTTTTACTGCAGGTGGGAGGCGGCAGATTCATGAGAAAGGCGTTCTGAACATCACTGAGGTCTTGTTCGTGGACCGCGGCAGTTACACCTGCGTTGCCTCCAGCGCCACCGGTGGCACCAAGAACTACACTGTCATTCTGCGCGTTGCCTACTCTGACAGCGGCCTGGGGCTGCATTTCGTTGTTGTGTGCCTGGTGTCCTTCACCATCACCATGATCCTTAACGTGACACGGCTGTGCATGGTCAGCAGCCACCTCAAGAAGTTGGAGAGGGTCATCAACGATTTCTTTCGGACAGAGGGTGCGGAGAAACTGCAGAAGGCGTTTGAGGTTGCCAAGAGCATTCCCATTGTCACCTCAGCCAAGACGCTGGAGCTCGCCAAGGTCACACAGTTTAAAACTATGGAGTTTGCCCGTCACATTGAGGAGCTGGCCCATAGTATCCCTCTGCCGCCACGCATCCTAAACTGCCGGGGACTTGTAGAGGAGATGGGGGAGACCGGGGGACCTGCGTCCGACCCTGTAGAGCTGGTCGGGGTTGTGGCATCGGGGAACAGGCAGGCTATAGGCCCGCCCAGCCCTGACAGGAACGGAGAGGAGCAGGCACTGTTTTCAAGTGAAAGACAAAGGAATGATGGAGGAGGTGACACTGTCAAAGTGTCTGTCCATCCAGCTTCTGAGAAGGCCTTCAGTGAGGAATCCGAAATGTGCATTGATGTGCTCCCGCCAGGCACACAAACACTTGTGAGTTATGAGAGCAACATGTAACGTATAACGTATAACCTGACTTAATGTGAATCCCATCAGAAACACATTTCTAACATGAAAGGCATTTAAATACAAATCAGTGATCAGGAAACTAATCAAAAATTATTTGATAAAATTCAGCTTATCCTTTTCTTATTGTAGCCTCTCACCAAATTGTGCATTGAAACACTTTTTTCATTACAAATTATGAATTTATCTGCGGTCATTAAAATACTGTTTTTCTTGTATTCACCCTTCCTGCTCAGAATGTATTTTCCTTCAGTAACAGCATTTTATTTTCATATCTATTCCTTTGTCAAGCTTACAGCGTCTCCCTTTCTGCACATACTGCTACACACACACACACACACACACACACACTGATATTTGCTTAATTAGTGATGTTGAAGCGAGTGCAAAAGGTCACACTTTGTTTTCGGAACAGTTCCTCAAAATCCCGTTTTTCCTCTGTGTGATGCAGCAAAGAGTGATCATTTTATCTCCTTTTCCTTCCTGAATATATTGTATTCTTATTTTTTCAACCTTGGGTGTCGGGCTCACCTTTAACTTCGCCTACTTTGAGTTTTTCCGCACGCGGCCGATGTAGCAGCAAGCGCTCATTATCCTCTTTCAGATGTCATTTGGTGCTCTTCACTTTTGTTCACTTTGACAGTCAGTCAGCTTCCGCAGAGCAAAATTCTGCAATGAAATGTTCTTATATCATCATGTCAATTGTTTTCATGTCAGTGCTTCCTGTCAATCACTTGAAACTCAAAGGCAGAAGTGAAAGCTGTGGAAATAATCATCCTGAGACTTGATTCCTGTCTCACATATCTGTTTAGGCAGCTATTTGTGAGTCAGGATAACAGTTAATTACAGGTTGAGTTTTGCTTTTTAAGCTACCATTTCAGCAAAATAATGTAAATTGATCAAGTAATATAAAACATCAAAGGGAAAGTAGCATAAATTATTTTTTACATTTTTACAATAAGGTGGAAATCGTCAAAGCTGTGATGAAAAATGTCTGATTAAGTTTAATTTTAATAAATATGCATATATAATTTTCCAGTTTGTTTTTTATTATGAAGTTGGTCTATATTTATAATGCCTTCCTGTGACATAGTGACATTTAGCATCTGTGCTAAATGCCATTTAGCACAGATTCACTGTGAAACTTTCAGATTAATGAAGTATGGAACGTAGACATCTGGTGCAAGACACTCATGAGTTTAACACATTGCACATGTGGGTATAAGTATGTACTCCCCCCTGCAAACGTACTGTGAAGCCAATCCCTTCATTTTTGCTATAGACTGAAAACATCCGGGTTTGACATTAAAAGATGAACATGAGACAAAAGATCAACAACTCAGCTTTTATTTCCAGGTATTTACATCTGGATCTGATACACAGTTCAGAAGGTAGTGTGTATCTGGCACAGCGTCTCTCATGGCAGAGTTTATACTGCAAAAACAATACAACTTTAAGATGTTTAAAATATTTGGCAGTTTCCATAAAATCTGTAAAAACCTTTATATTTATGATGTTTTAGACCCTGAAAACCAAATCAGAAGTTAAGAAAATGTTGAAAAACCTTCAGGAAAGGCTTCTGACATGTCTCAAAAGGATATGAAAACGATATCATATGAATAAACTGTGAGTCATCCAGTGACACCCAAAGTGATTTAAAGAGCGTGGCATTGTGAGACTGTCAGATTAATGAAGTAGGGAAGTGACTCATGGCACAATTTATTTCATTAAAGCTTTAATGCACACAAAAAATAAATGTTTCATATTTCTAAAACTAGAACTAAATATGATTCAAATATTTGGTCATTTCCAAAGAATCAATTTTTTTTTAAATATAGTTTTACAGGCGTCTTTACTGTGTTTCAGAAGGGTGTGTAAAAATATATATAGTATGAATCAATAGTGAGTCAGTTGTGGAACTCGTGAAGGGAAAGCAAAAGCCCCGTAATTCACAATTAAAAACAAAAAATCTGCAAACATCCATCTGTTGGTCCATACAGGCAATGAGCCACACAGTGGAGCTGTTGGGTTAAGCATCGTTAACCCTGCTGCTTTCACTACCTGTAACACTCCAGAGGGGAGCTTGTGCACGCTAACCGATGTCAGTGACTTGGTACCAGCAGGGAGAGATTTACTGCTGATAGCTGAACTGTCACATCTCAGGGCCAAAGTGCTGATTTGAGTCCCATATGTCAGTGCCTTGCTTGGATTAAACACTGGATCCAGTTTGGAAAGCTGTTGGTCTTGTTGCAGACACTGCCTTTTTTTGCAGTAATTTTATATGAAAGTCTTTACATCTGGGTGAATCTGGAAAATCCAGTGGAATCATCCTAATATTTAAATGGGTAAGACTGGATTTTTATCCATTGTCATGTAATCTGACCATTTTTAAATATTTGTAACTAGGATATCCTCAGAATTTAAATAAAAATAAGAGTGGTCATGAATGTTGACAAAGGAAGGTGTATGAACATTTTTGCATGTTTGATTCTGTGACATCACATTTTTAAGGAACCAAATCCAGCATCCCTGCTGAAAGCCAAAAATGATTAATGGACAGATTAATGGATCTGTAAAACAAGTTGGAGGCTCTGTCATGTTAGGAGCTGCATTTCAACCGGTGGTGTTGGGGATCTTGTTGAAGTATTGGCAGATTTTGATGCACCATCTGGAAGGCGTCTGATTGGCAACAGCTTCATTTTTCAGCCTGACAGTGATCAGAAACACACTGCCAATGCTGTAAACACATACAGTAACTGGATAGAACAACCTACAGTGGAACATTATCAGTCATGGACTGGCCTCCCCAGAGTCTGGAGCTCAACATTATTGAAGCAGTGTGGGATCATCTTGACAGAGAGGGTTCAGGCTGTGTTGAAGAATAAAGGTGGTCATAACAAATATTTGACTTTCAGTCTTGCTAGAATTGTACACTCTGTTTTTTGTCTTATATATTATATTTCCATATAGGTTTGCACATGTTTTAATAAATCGCTGCACCATATTTCCTATTTTCCCGGCAAAATAGGGGGAAAAAAGAATGGTGGCACAAGAGTTTTGCACAGTGTTGGGTATATTCTCTGTATTTTACAATATCTTCTGTATTCCTACATGTCTCACCGTGTTTTGCATTGAATGTCA
>JAVDPK010016654.1:0-17228 GCA_034780415.1 Cichlasoma orientale
AATGTACTCTGCTTTCATGCCAGCAGACTGGAGTAGATCCTGAGAATCATTTTGAATCGAGAATCGTTTTTGAATCGGAAAAAAATCGAATCGTGACCCCAAGAATCGATTCTGAATCGAATCGTCGGATTCCCAAAGATTCACAGCCCTAGTCTCAGGGTGCTGGATTTGGGGTGAAACCCTTCATGCACTGTCTTGATGTCAGTGGCTTCTATCTCCTCCTTTGGCCAGCTTATTATCCCAGCAGGGTATCTGGCAGGACGCAGGTGCTGAATGTCTGGTTTTTGTTCTTCCCCTTCAGCCGTCTCCTCAGGACTTGCCTTACTCTCTCTTTAGGAATTTGGCGTTTGCAGCTTTCCTAGCGGCCTCTTCATAGTTTGCATGTGGGATTTCAAGGTACTTGTAGCTGTCCTCAATGCCTGCAATGTTGCCTTCTGGTAGTGCAATCCCCCCAGTTCTGACTACTTTTCCTCTCTTTTTTTGATTAAATTAGATTAAACTTTATTAATCCCTTTAAGAAGATTATAAAAATTAGTTCCAGTAGCACCTTTTATAGATAAAAAAGGGACACAAACAGCAGAAGTCACAAATAAACAAAAAATATGAATAAATAAATAATAAAACATGGCAGTACTGGACAATGAGCAATATCAAGATGCAATACCATATCGCCTTAGACAGTTTATATCTTCCTTTGTCTTTATTGTCTTCTTACATCTTCATTTATTCATCTGCTTGTTTATTTCGGACAACTGTTGTGCTTGCGTGTCTACAAAGTTGAGGTCAACTTTAATTTCCCTGATGGAACCCTCCAAATGGGATTAATAAAGTTTAATCCAATCTAAAAATATCTTTGTGTCACATCCCATGAGACTAATTCCCCATAGGAGCATTCAGTTGGGGTTTTATTTGGTTTACTTTGAGTAGTCTTCTCATCACCCTGACACTCCAGTTTGTAATATTAGCATTTAAACTACCTTCCTCTTTTGTTCTCTCCACATATCACTATGGATTACCATTATAGTGTCCTTATTGAGAAATACTGACAGTTTGTAAGTTTTTTGTTTTTGTATTTTAAAGAGAATAGCAGAGTTTTCAGAACTTCTCTACTAAGTTGCCATCTTGGTCACATGACCCCCACCAGGTGGAGTCATAGGCTTTCTTGTAGTTAATCAGGTGGTGCTCAGGTTGACCCGTCTGGTCTTGGAATTTTGATGTACAGTGATCCCTCACGTATCGCAGGGGTTACATTCCAGAGACCCCCCGCGATAGGTGAAAATCTGCGAAATAGCAGCGTTATATTTATTTTATTATTTATATATTTTAAGGCTTTATAAACCCTTCCCACTCTCCTACAAACCTTTCCCACTCTCTTACTACAACTTGAATGACGAAGATGATGAATTATGTAGCTGTGCAGTACTGATGGCGATGAAGGTGATGACGATGAGATGAATGTACTGTACTGCACAGCCAAGAAGAGCATTACAGCTCTTCTGAAGGCACGGCTTCATCAGGTGGTGCAGTATCTCCGACCTCGGCCGTAACTTCTATTTCCGCTAAAGACGTAACTGACCTCTTTGTCTGAGTGATGAACACAGTTATGGGGAGTTATATAAATACCTATATACTGCAAAATCCCGTGATATATAGTGTGCGAGATAATGTGTGAGAGATCGGCTGAATGAGAATTGAATGAGAATTTTGAGAGCTAAAATCGGGTAGAGAGGTGCTGCAAATACTGGAGCAACAAATACTGCTATCAGATCTTGTTTTCAAGAAAGGCCTCACTTATTTCAGCAAGAAAATCCCACATCACATTCAGTAGGTACCTCAACAGCTTGAGCAACAATGTGAAACAACTGGCTTTGACAACTACAGCAAGAGCTTTCCTCAGTCCTTGTTGTTTAAAAAAGAGCTGATGCATTACTGAGAGACACATGCCCCTGACTTAACAATTTTGGAACTGGTAGTATCAAATTCAACTTAAGCAAATGTTTAACAAAACAATAATTACACCTATTTGCATCCATCTGTTCCATTGGGTCATTCCTCTCCTGCATGATCGTGCTGCCTATGCAGAGAAATCTATGTTCTCGAAGAGAAAACACCCAAGGAGATTCAAGTTTCTTTACCGCCTCTTAATGTTTTAGGGGATCAACTCATGTGAGCACTCAAAGCGCTTATACAACATGTCTACATTCACCCATTCACACCCATTCATACAAGCACTTCCATGAGTAAGTAAGCTAAGTGCTTATTGTCTAACATTCACACACATTCATACTCCGACGCTTGCGTCAGAGAGCAATTTGGGGTTCAGTATCTTGCCCAAGGATACTTTGGCATGCAGCCCGGAGCAGCCAGGAATCAAACCACGGACCTTCCAATCAGTGGGTGACCTGCTCTACCTCCTGAGCTACAGCCACCCCAGTATATATCCAAGCTTCATTTCTATAGTGTTGACCCATGAAACGATATAATAAAATATTTGCAGAGATGTGAGGGGTCTACTTACGACATTATATACATATACACACAGGATTCCAGCCAGCGGTTGATCGTCTGGCGCTGCGCCATGCTGAGGTCACCTTGCGGCAGGCTGAGAATTTCACCGTTTCGCTGCATTATAGTATTTGACCACAATTTGCAATCTACCACCAGAGACGGCCAGTTTGGTTCACAATGTGCACGCGTGATCTCGCGACAGTCTTGTTCACGTTGATTTCACGTGGCTACAGAAAGCAAAATGACAGCGTTAAAGCGAGGGGGAAGAAGTGGAAAAATTACAATTTCAAGCTTCCTATTAAACAGAAAATTCCCAGGAGCTCAACTTAGCGACTTTGTCGCTAGGTTTGGCAACCCCATAGCAAACTTTTTTCCCCAAAAAGCGACAAATTTAGCAACCTTTCCCGGTGACTTCAGCGACTTTTGGAGCCATCTCCGGAAAGACGAAATCCTCCGCCTCCGCCGTGTTTTGTGGACACAAAGTGCTCGTACCGCATCCCTTCATAGAACATGACTGGCCTGCACAGAATCTTGAGTTGAAGCTGTTATAGCTGCAAAGGGGTGGACTGACAATGGGATGTCACGGGTGCCCGGGTGGCTTAGTGGTGAAACCAGTGACCACATATGTATATGCCGCGTTGCAGTGCGGGTGGCGCAGGTTCGAGTCCTGGCGTCACCGATTTGCCCACGTGTCTGCCCCCGATTTCCTGTCTGTCTCTACTGCTAATAAAGCCGCTGTTGTCAAAAAAAAAAGAACGGGATGTCACTCAAGTTCATGCACGTGAAGGCAGATGAGTGAATAATTTTGACAGTGATATCGCACATAGGTACAGATATGGATGAACCCACCCACCCACTTGATCCCCAGAAATGGTGAATTTATAATTTATTCTGTGTTCTTTCATCATGTTTCCAGTTTCATCAAAGGTGATTTTGACACTTAGCTATGACTATGTGGAAGAAGCTAAAAAGCAGGGAAATGACTATGACATAAGAGCCTGATAAAAAAAAATGCTTTTTTTAAAAGAAAGTTGTCCAGGTGGATTTAGAGGGTTTTGCATCTAAACTCTTCATATACATATACACATACACATCATACACTAAAATTATTGGGTTTCTTTTTACCGCATGTTTGCTTCTCTCTGCAGTCAGCTGAGGAATTACTTCTCTTCCGCTTGCGGTTTGGTACAGGAGGAGCTGGCTTTGTTTGTGCAGGACTCACATGTGGTGCTGATGGGGAACAACAAATGACTGGCTGCGGACCTACAGAATGACATTATCATCAGGTTTTTCAGTCATCTGCATGAAACTGTAACATGAGAACAGGAACACAGACGCAAGCACCTACCTGTTCTTCTGTGAGGTGCAGTGTCCTTGTTCTGTAGTCTTCCTCTTGGTGAAATGTAGCGCACCGATGTCTCTTCCAGGTACTTGTCAACAGGATCTGGGCACACTGAAAACAAGTTCATATCTGATGTTATTTTCAATGCGAATGCCCTCCAAACTACAGGAATCAGTCACAATGCAAAGATGACCAACAAATGAATTAAATTTGATGTACATAATTTTTATGTTTGCATTAAGACAATACAAGTAAGGTGATACTTCCCTTACAAAGTTGATTTTTAAGTAATAAAAATAATACTCAAAGTATGATGACGTCTTTATTTCAAGCCACATGGTTATAAACAAAGGTTTTGTAGCAAAGAGAAGAGAGAAAAAGACACCTTCAATGGCAGAGTGTGCTATTACTGCACCATTTTATTATGTTTTCCACAAACCGAGTTTTTATAAGTAAAAATGCTGTAACTGTGTGGGCTCTCTCTAGGTACTCAGGCTTCCTCCCACAGTCCAAAGACAGCCACCTCGGTCCTTCCCTGTTTGCCCTGTCCCTTTCATTCAATGACAGCTAGGAGAGTCTCCAGTGACCCCTCCAACCTCCAGCCTAAAACTGGATAATCGGTTAAGAAATTGGACATCTTGGAAAAAAACAAAACAAAACAAAACAGCACAAAGAAACAATATACAAATGACCCTTGATTTTCATGCCCAAACTTTTGTGTAAAGTGCCTGAGCAAATACTGAGACCTAATTTATTGTATATTGTTTTCTTAACTTCTGTTGCACCAGGTGTTCCTGTGGCGAAAAACTGTTATGTGTGGGGAGGGACAAGTAAAGAGATGAAATCCCTAACAAAATAAATTAAAGGAACACTGAAAACACATCAGATATGAATGGTGAAAAATCAAGCTGGATATCTATACTGATATGGACTTGGTAATGACTTAGGAACGAAAGGATGCTACACAAAAGGGGGCTGCCAATTCTGGTATTCTGCGGTAAATGCCAATCGGGCTTCACGGTGCTGAACAGTAGGTCTGTGCAATTAATCGAATTTCAATTTCAGCGCCAAACAATCACAAGAACCGTGTAATTGACAAAAAACAATTATTATTAAACTTATTTTGCCACATTACGCTCTGCAAGTATCCTCAGCCCTGATTTATGCAGCAGCATTGAGTCTTTGCAGGACCTTCAACGTAACCTGCGCAAGTGGCCACCAACGTTGTCGGCTTGTGCGAGGTGCATTGTGTGTTAATTACTGTTAATCAGCGAGCAGGAAATCTGCGCCATAATCTACGATGTAACCTGATGTGCACCTCCTGAGAAATTTAACTACATGTTGGGTCAAATAAGCCTGCAACGACTGTGATGGGCTCGTTCAGCATGGTTGAATCCTGCTGTGCATTTCCGGCAACTTTTACACCGCAGTTTTTGAATTTATCAGTGACAGAGTAACAATCATCAAGTCAATATAAGGAATAACAATCAGAGCATCAGTATAAGGACGCACAAATGTCAGCAAATTCCCGGAGGGAGATTGCTGAAACTACCAGAATTGATGTGAGGAAATGAACAAAGAAGTAAAAAAAGACTAGAGGGACAAATACGCTCCACAAAGAGCGAGGGCGCAGGACAGAAAAAATTCCAGCATTTTATTTGGTTCTATCAGTCAGAACCACATATAAAACACCACGATACGACCGCAAAGGTAATTAACACACACATTAACACAGATTTGCTACATGGCGGTAGCTGCACCATCCGGCACCACGACCAATCTGTTCAACCACCTGAAGTTCAAACACCGCAGCCCTGCCAGTATAATATACATTTGCTGTGCTGGCCTGAATAATTCTGATTTAGTCTGAGGCTTAAAATGTTTTGTTTGCATACAGGATCTTTCAGTATGTTGTGGCAGTGAACCAAAATGTGAGTAAATTTATTTGGTCTAATAACTTGGTCTCATTTCTTAGTATAATTCACACGTGTCAGACTCGTAATTTTATACAGCCCACGAGATGACTTCATATAGTTATTATTAATGGCCCTCGGGTAAATGTCACTCCCACCACATTTACTACAAATCCCACAATGCACTGCAATAGATGTCACGCAGACCAAGACCTGTGCACTAACCCGTTTTCCCGTGTTGCTTTGACACATTGATCAGCGGACAAAAACTTCAGTCAGCACTTTTTACAGCAACATTTAAGCTGCCTGACCCCCAAAAATGGCCAAATGAAAAGTGGAAAACAGGGATTTTCCAAACAGGTGGGAGGCAGAGGACCTGATCGCTGACATCGGAAGTAAACCGTGTATCTTTTCCTCGCCTGCAATGTTCGGGGAAGACAGAACGTGACATAAGCACCATTAACACAGACAGTGAACTTTATCAGAGTCAAAGGTTTAAGTCACTGGCAGTTTCAGTCTTTCTGGAGGAAATTCTGAATTTGGTGACGTGCCTTATCACACAGGTGTGATGAGCTACCTGAGGAAATCTGTCAATTTTTTTAAAAGTAAAGTAAAAGTCTCAGCAGGGCTCCGGGATGAAAGGCGCCTGTGTGTCGGCCTTTCTCTGCGACGTAATAAAGCATCTTAATGCGTCAAACCTGCAGATTCAGGGACAGGACCGCATGATTATGATTGTGATTGATGTGATTGTCCCAAAAATAAATAAATAAAAATCAGAGCAGGTCTCCACTGCTGTGTTTGCAGCTGCGCTTTTTGCTGATGAACTGGACACACTGTGCGCACACTGTCGCTATTGTTACTAGTTGGTACCAGACGTACTAGTCGGTTAGCCTAATTATTGAGGTTTTAATTAACCCAGTGCTGGTAAATTTTTGTCCTAAATGTTATGCAGCCATCTGCCGCCAGATGGGGCTGCAGCCCATACATCGTCAAAGAAAAATGCCATAACGTAACCTGAAGCGCACCTCCTGAAACACCCTTCCTTCCCTGCATTTCCAGCTATTCCTCCAAATTTGCACAAAGAGGAGAAAAACTAGAGGGACAAATGTGTTTGCACCTTAAAAAACTGACCACAGCAAAGAGTAGGACTCAGGAGGGAAGAAAGTGCCAGAATTTTATGTTTCTGTCAGCCGCCACTATCTGTAAAACACTGGGCCACGCCCGAAAGGTAATTAACACAAGCGATGCACCTGCACAGGTATAAACGCCAGCACCAACATCGGCCACTTACGTAGGTTACGTCGTAGCGGCTGAAATCTGAACCAGTAAGCTGGAGGAGGAGGAGGAGGCTGGGGGATAAGCAGAAGAAAATGGATGGATGTTTGTATTGTATTGTTTTGATGCATGTCATGAATCGTAGAACAAGCATCGTTCATAATGTGCGGCACAATGAGCCACACTTTAAATCGCAATTTATTCATTTTTATTTTCTCATATTCAATGATGTGTGAACATCGTTTGCAGTAACGTGTTTTCATATTTTTTCAATTTTAAGTTTTTATTCTTCGCTGTTTGGAGTGTAATGTACAGTGTTCATAATGTGCGGTGCCACCCTGTTAAGGAGCATTTAAAGTGTGATTCATTACAGAAGAACGCGATTAATGGTTTCAAATGCCTTGTTTAGGCAGTTTTTGACATTGTCCATTAAACAGGCATAAAATTTTATTTGATATCTGAGTGTTTCTTAGTTTTAGACTAGTCTGTTAGTCAAATTTTTTCCTTGTTTAGTCGACTAAGAAATGAGTCACCAGGAACATCCCTACTTTAGGGCCACATTCTGAAACAATGATAGACATGGCATGAAGGAGTCTTCTACAGCAATGTCTGCGGTTATTTTGCATTGCTATGGAGAAGAAAGGGGGTTCTCCCCGAGGAGCACCAGGAGATTTTCCACGGAAAATGGCTTGAGTGGATTCTCTGATGCACATTTGCAGGTGGAGGTGTCAAAAGCCTAAGAAACAAGCGTTTGCTGTTCAGAAAAACAACACACTGCTCCATCTTGCGGTTAGGGCATCAACAATATATCAACCTAATTGATAACGTCCACTAAAAAATTAGTCAACGTGGAATTTTAACGTCAAAGCATCATATTTTAAAACCCGTCCATCTATTGTAGCTGCAATACACTACAGGAAGATAAGGGGGCAGTACTGCCTCCATTGTCTGCCAATAACAACAATACTAACAAAGAAGAACATAACAGAACAACATAACGATGGTGGAGCAGAGAGGAGGGTGGAGAAAATAAAAGAAAATGCAGACAGACTGTCAAAGGTGTGGGAGCATTTGACAGAAACCAAAATAAAGCTGAATGCAGACGGTGCAAAGCAGAGCTTTCCTTCCACGGCAGCATTGCTGCAATGCTGAGCGTTTAAAACGCCGGCACCCTGGAGCTGTGACGGCAGCTCTGGATGGGTACGTTAGCGCGTCACTGATACCTGTTAATGTTTGTACAGAAATGTTTCTATTAGGTTACCTGTCGGAGACAAGCTCTCATGAACAGGTGGTCAAATTGAAATAATCGTTGACTAATCGATAAAAAAAATGACAGATTATTCGACAACCAAAATAATCATTAGTTGCAGCCCTAAACAGAAATATATTTCGTTTTACTGTAAGTTGATTAGGAGTATGAAATGAAAATAAAAAAAAGATCAGTTTTTCGTTTTTCAATATTTGTTTTGAAAACGGAAAATGAATGATCTGTTTTTCGTTTTTCAGCATCTATTTTTTAAATGAAAAAATAATAACCAAAGAGTACACG
The DNA here is from genome assembly GCA_034780415.1 of Cichlasoma orientale. Lineage (NCBI taxonomy): Eukaryota > Metazoa > Chordata > Actinopteri > Cichliformes > Cichlidae > Cichlasoma > Cichlasoma orientale. The sequence goes on from JAVDPK010016654.1 coordinate 8,588, forward strand.
GACCCTCAGACTACCCTCATGAAGTCTGCTTCTGATTGGTTGGTCAGAGACGTTCACATCAGTGGCCCGGCAACAATGCTATCGGTCGTCAGTAATTCCAACGGGGACAATCAGACAACTTAATTATGGAGCAAATAGCACTAGTTTTTATTCTGCACAAAAAACAAATCTGCATCATCAGATTCATGAAACAGGCACACCAACCTACTTTGTTCTTACCAACTAAACCATCAGGTTTGTGCAATTTGCATACTGAAATGCCCCAATTTGTCTGTATAAAGAAAGACATTTACCACTGCGTGAAGTAAAGACAGCAGTGATGATATAAGAATGAAGCCTGCAAACGTAAGGCAATAAAGCAGGAAATAAACCAACTCAAGAAACTGCAGAAATAATATTCGAGCAGGAAGCCAGAAAAGATGTAGCTTTTCAATAAAAATAAACAAAATTCTCTTCTGAATATTGTTTCCCTTGGGAGGAAAAAAACAACAGACTGGTAGACCACAAAAAAGAGGGAAAAAAACAGATGGAGGACATGGAGAGCTCATCGGCAAACCAAGACAAGAAACTCACTGCAAGGGAGGTAGGAAAATATATCCATATTCTCCAGCATCCATGGGATAGTGCCAAGATATCAGACTGTAAGCATCCAGCAATGAAAGAAGCCATTCTTAATAAAATATAAGATATATTGGAATGTTAGAATAAGATTCTAATTGGCCTATGGTGTTTTAGAGAACTGTAAATAATGACCAAAAGGAAATAATAATCAACATCATCATCATCAGAAGCAGTAAAATAGCAGTATTACTATTCAGTTTATTGATGTGTTTAAATGTCCTAAGACAGCCAGGCCTTCATCAGTGGTTCATATGCATGGTCAGAGGCACTTCTAAATTTGTTTGTAAACTACAGACACAGGATTCTAGCTAGCGGCTGATTGCCCGGGGCTGCGCCTGGCTGAGGAACTGTTTAACTGCCCTGAGAATTTCAGCTGTTAGCTACCGGAACGGACTGCTATCATCACAACTTGCTAGCAGGCGGGGCCATTAGGACTAGCAAGCGGTCGTTCGGTACCAAGGGGACGCCCCTCCGATACCACTGGCTGGTGAATTTTTTTTCTGGCTAGAACCCTGAGCCACACCTGGCTTTTATTTAACAAGAAAGGTAAACGCTCTCTTTTTCAAGTGTGTCCTAGGCTGGGTTTAAGTCCAAAACACTCCTGCTGTGAGGGAACAGTGCTGCTAGGGGCTGGGTGATATGGACCAAAAATAATATCTCAATATTTTTTAGCTGAATGGCAATATACAATATATATATATTTATATTTATTTATTTATTTATTTTCTTCTCAAAGGTATAAACAAACTTCTGAGTCAAAGCTATATGTCCCAAATGTCACACAGGCACTTTTATTAACATTCAGCTGTAGATGTACGTGAGAAACTGCTCAAAAATAAACTATTTGCATATTTAAGTAATAATGCTCCTCAAACAAATTAATGCTTTTTTTCCCCCATAACAAAAGACTCACAGCTGTGCTATTAAAATGTAAACAGAAAAGATACAGAGCAAAAATATCAAAAGGCTGACTTATTCTTTAAAAAGCCAGTCTGCAGTGAAGTAGACCAAAGTAGTTCCTCCTGTGTGTATTCCTGTACATCTAGTACTCTGTGCAAATAACAAAACATGTAAACAGACTGAAGGAACAAAACTCCATCCTTCAGTCAGCAGGGTTCTAGCTAGCTGCACCTGGCTGAGGACTTCAGCTTTTATCCTAACAGTTAGTTAGCGATGCGGCCATTAGTATTAGTATCGGTACGCATAGTGGAAAAGATGAGTGCTCGGGCCTTTTGTCGGGACTTGTTTGCGGCATTCTCTACAGAATACATTATTCTGCTGCTCATCTGACACTTTGAATCCGAACCATCTCCAAATAACTGAGCATTGTTTTTCTTTTTACTAACCAGCTCCTCTTCAATAGCTTTGTGTCTCTTTACTTCTCCATGCTGTCGCTTCCTGCATGATTTACGGGTGAAGCAGAGAGAGGTGGGGCAGTGTGAAGTTGTGCAGACAAACTGGGAGAAGAGAAAGGTGAACTGGTGGATCTACAAGTATGATTGTAACGCGACATAGACTATATCCATCTCATCTTATATCGCGTATGAAAATATATCGATATTTCTTAAAAACTCAATATATCGCCCAGCCCTAAGTGCTGCCATATTATTTCATGGGTATCACAAAATTCCTCAGTGCACCAGTGTGCCCCGATAACACCACATGGAAACCACTGGTCTAGTGAACTAATCATGTACATCCCTAATGCTAATTCCTCCATGAATGCACAAACTACCTTTGTAGTAATTTGAAGCATGACATTGAGATGGTTGGATTGTAAATTCCAAAGACTATAAAACATAGAAATGTTATTAGATATGTATCTGGGATGTTCCTGGCGACTAAAAACTTAGTCGACTAAACAAGGAAAAATGATTTGACTGACGAGTCTAAAACTAGGAAGCACTCCGATATAAAGTTATATTTTAGTGCTGTTTAATGGACAATGTCAAAAATTGTGTAAACAAAATCATTTGAAACCACTAATCACGTTCTTCTATAATCAATCACACTTTAAATGCTGCTTATCTGCGCAGCACCGCGTATTATGAACACTGCACATTACACTCCAGACAACGAAGGAAAAAAACTTAAATTAAATTTGTGAAATCGCGTTACTGCAAAAGATGTTTACGCATCACTAAAATATGAGAAATAAACATCTGTAAAATGAATAAATTGCAACTTAAAAGTGTGGCGAATTGTGGCACACATTATGAACGAGGCTCGTTGGGTTCAAGACACGCATCTAAATAAAAGTTAAAATCTAAAATGACAATAAAAGAATACAATACAAACATCCAGGAATCCATTTTCTTCCGCTTATCCGGGGCCGGGTCGCAGGGCTGCAGCCTGAGCAGTGGAGCCCAGACCTCCCTCTCCCCCAGCCTCCTCCTCCAGCTTACCCCTGATTCAGACTTCAGCTGCTACGAGGTAACCTACGTAAGTGGCCGATGTTGCTGCTGGTGTTTATGCTTGTGCAGGTGCGTTGTGCGTGATCATGTCCTGGTGTTTGACACGTGGTGTTGTTAAAGGTGCAAACACATTTGAAATGACGGTGTAACAATATTAGACCTAATAAAGTGACTAGTGACAATAGTGATGATTAGTCATCTAGTTGTGTGCATCCCTAATACGTATGTAAAGTTTGGTGTGCATATTGTGATGACTTTGTGATCAACTCACCTGCCTGCCGTTTCCGGAGTGTGACGTAAGGCAAAAGGTCATGGCGGGTGATAATCCTTAGAAGTTGCAGCACATGTCTGAAGTTGGTCTCATCACAGCGACCTTGGCGCTCCAAGGCCAACAGAAAATCTCTTCCACTCCTGATGCCACCACGCTCATACTCATCAATCACATCAACAAACAGGAATGACAGTACCCTTACATCCCTATGCGTTAACTGGGCTCCGACTATGTCAAACATACGGTGCAGTGAGTACAGCCCATGGGAGTTATCCACTGCTTCCTCAGGCCATGGTTCAAAGCATCCATCTGTTTTGGTCAAGCTAGAGTTGGTGGAGGAAAGAGAAACATTCCTGTTGACCACCTCCCCACTAGTGGCTGTAACACCAGGGCAGCCTGGCCTGCCTGTCAGAGGTCTCTGTTCAAGAAGCCCAGAATTTGCACTGCTCTGACTCGAGTCCAGCTGATTAGCGTGAATGTGAGGCCGGACCTGCTGAGCATTGGAGTTCTGAGCAAGCTGGGGAGGTATAAGAGCACTGGGAAGTTGTGGTTGTTGTGACGTCATCTCAGGGGCCAATAGTGACAAGGGATGCAAGAATCCCTCCAAGTCCTTCTGTCTTCCAATGTTTCAACTGATGAACTACAAACAGAAAGTAGGGAACCATACATTAATGTGCAATCATTTCTGAGCAAGCTTACCATTAATGAACATAATAAATAACCAAAAATCAACATGACACAAATCAAAGCACAGACAGGCTCACCCACAACTTACTTTTGAGAAGACAATTCATAATTACAGTACAATGAAATCTGTTATTCAGAGAAACAGAGCCTCAATATAACAAGCTCATGTTTATTAACTCTGCGTGTATTAGGCCAATGTTGCAAATCAATGTCTGTTTGTTTCTGGAAATGTTCTGCATGATTTTTTGCATAAATGGGAATTACTTTTGGCTTTTTACCAAGTAGATGTGGTGAAACTAGTTTATATCTAATATGTGTACAATAATAAATCCCTTAAATAGACATTACTCTCGGCTTTTTTAAATGCAACATTTTTTTCACCTATTAATTGCTATTTTCTGCCAATGTCTGAATGGACTCTTAACAAAACTTAAATTTTCTCAAAGACCATCTTTAGCCTATTCCTTCTATATGAAGGACTTGGGGTAAATTTTATTCAAAAATCTAATGGATTAGACACCTATGCTCACTCCTGAGTGCTTGTGTCGTGCTTCTCTTCCACTCTCAGTATTGACAGCGAGCAAATCTAGTCTGCAGAAGCTTAGAAATAGAGAAATGGAGTTAATCCAGTCAAGAAATGCACAGGTCAAAGCACAGCACAGATGTCAACACAAACTGAACATAAGGACAAGAAAACAAAAACTGCTGTGGGCTCAAGCTTCCAAATCAAGATACCGATCAGTCCCTCAACTTACAGTCTGCATTTTTAGTTGTTGTTTCTTACCTGGCTTAAAAAGGACTGCATTTACATAGCATTATTCTAGCCTAGCCTTACTGATGTCTCAAAGCGCTTAGTGTACAAAAATTAATAATAGCACCTATCTCATACCACTGCTTTTCCTGCAGCAGATGTGTTTAGTCTGTATTGTGTGTTTTATCTATATTTTCTCTAACATTACAGTTCATTCTCCATTTGTAAAATATGTGCTTTGTTGACAGAGTTGACTTATTCAGCCAACACCACCTATTTTGTGTGAACATTGTCACAGGTAGATTTAAAAAAAAAAAAACCCTAGGTTGACTCTGTAAGTTTCTAACTACCCATGTATGACTGCTTAGCCTGATTGCTGATGTAAGCGACACGATACAATAGGAGAGATAAAGGTTTCAGTTAACCCTCTTTCTGCAGCAAAATCAGAAAACATTCTACAAATTCTACAAGAGTTTTCAGTGAGACTACTTTCTGGAACAGACTACAAGCGGGCACAGAGGGCTTTTTTCCTGCCTCCTAACTTAGCAAAAGACATATCGCTGATATCCATCATCCTGTTAACCTGCTATTTTCCAAAGCATGACAATGGCTCTGTCTTTTGACAGTACATATTCTAACGTGCTTCCAGAAAATAACACAAACTTTAGGAACATTTAAACTGAATGCAAGTCAAACGTCAATGTAAATGTCCGTTTCATCACTGTCTTAATATCTGAGATAATAACAAGCAAGGGCACTCACCATTCAATCGCGAGAATGTTTGCTAACGATGTGACAAATGTAGTCCAAAGTCTTGTTAGCAGTTATATAAATGCAAGGGCGGAATGTGCCTCAATCGAGTGGTTTCTACTGTAAACCAAACAACAACCATTAATAGCTGTGTAGCAAACTAGATAACAGCTAGCCACGTACCAAACGGAAGTTAGCTAGAAAGCTAAATACATTTAAATAGATATGAGGTTTTCATATGATTGCTACAGTGGAGGATTAGGAATTTGCCTCTGATCGCTGTTATGCTTTTCCAGATTAAAGATTACGTGAAGCTGTGCATAATAGTACACCCTTATGGACTACGTTATTTGTTGTGACTCCACATCGATTTAATCCAAATTTTATGTCAGCTCTAACGTCGCCCATAGTAATAAGACTAGTACAAAAATATATAAAACGAACTGAAAAACATAAATAATTATCAAGCGATAAATTTATGTTACCTTTTATCTGTCCTGGCGAGTCCGAGGCTATCAAAGTTCAGTAGGTAGCTAATGCTAAGTTAGCTTCTCAGGGTGTAATAGCAACGCTTCTTTGATGGTAGAAACCAGGTTTAGCTAGGTTTAATCGTTTTTGGTCGACTCCACGATATTTGTTAAATACATAGGTTTCCACCCTATTAACATGCGCCAGCGCTGCTTTCAGGCCAGAGATACGAGTTAGTTGAATGATTTTGGTCCTCAGACTAACACCATGAGAAAAATAAGCAAACAATTTTTAGTCTTAAGCTAAAATGAAAGAACTTCCAGTTCAATGACCGGTTCAGTTCCGGTGTTCGGGTTTGCCAGCTTTGTGAAAACTGTAGGCACATAAAAACGGCCATGTGTTTTTAGATCAATGACATTTTAATAAAATATTATCTGTGAGTTTTCAGCCAATCCCATTTGTTTCATTTATAAGCGGAGAGCTTGTTAAAATGTTATATCGGGGACCTGTGATCTCGGTTCATGGGTCAGCCTTATTTTTACGTAGATCCTCGTGTAAAACAGGATCCTGTCAGCTGGCTGCTTTAAAGAAATATCTGACCAAATCTGTTCCTGTTAAGATACGTTTTTATTTATTTATTTTTTTAAGGCAATAAATACTCAAAGACACAATGAGCGGAGCAATATGAGAAGACGAGCACTGAAAAGGGTAGAAAAACGGAATTATTAGAAAACCAGCAGGAAAATGTAAAATATGAAACGTGGAGGTAGGCTTAAATATCGAGGCGTCCAGTGGGTGTGAAGAGATGCACACTGATGCTGAAGAAGGAGGCAGAACATATATTTAATGATTCTGATGAGCAGGACATGGATCACTGACGCACACACTCCTCTGGCAGGCTGGGCCACTGAGGTCTGCATTTCTCTGATGTATTTATCAGCCCTGCTCTCCATCCTGAAATGTCACCATTCCTTTCTGCCCCAAAATGCAAGAACTTTGCTCAGAACAAAAACAACATACAAAATTAGGACTTTAGCAGGTGGAATATTACTTATTTTGGATTACTGAATGCATTTCATAGGATTCTGTATAATGTTGGTCTGTTCTCCCAGATAGACACACTTTTAGACTACAGCTGAATTTTGACAGTCTTCTACTTTTTTGAGAGCACACGTACTCAGTTTTGGCCAATAGTTGGCGTGTTGCAGGGGTGCAGTAAGGACCCCGGTGGTGACTGGCCTTTTTTGTGGCAATTCTAAAACTAATTCTTTTTTGGAATATTTGCAGCATCTGGTGAATGAATTAAGAACGCTGAGTAGTGGGTTTGTTTTAAGGGAAAGACATTTGTTTTAAATGTCAGCTTGGTTGTGTGTGACGCCCCAGCCCGAGCCTTTATCAGCACTGTTAAATCGCATACTGCATACCCTGAATGTGACAAGTGCCATCAAAGCGGTGTTGGAACAGATAGCTGGATGAAACTGTGTGAGGTCAGTGCAAGGCAGAGAACTGACAAATGTTTTACACAAGCCACCGATGAGGACCACGCCATGAACACTCACCTTTCTCCAGCACTGATACTGACAGGGTTGTCACCTTCCCTCATGACTGCATGCACTTGATGTGCTTAGGGGTAATGAGCCATCTACGCGATTTGTGGTTGGGTTCTCCTGGCACATTGTGTTGTATGTCATCTAGTCAGGCTTCTTTGGTTTCAGAGAGACTTCTTGCTTTAAAGGATTATACTCATCAGAGTTTGCCAGAAGGCCACTTTTTTATTGTATATTGTTCCTGCTGTACTGAAGCTTGTGTTAAAGTGTCAAATCTATGCTTTTGTCTGTTGGTGTGTACATTTTAGTGAGCTCAGAATTTTTTTCTGAGAATGAACGTTCTTGCAAACTCTTTCCTGGTTTCATTTGTTTGAACACTTTGAATCTCTTTGTCGTGATCCGCGGCCCTCCGGGACCGACTTGCCTTTACTCTCTCTTCTGCGCTCTCTCCTCTTCCCCTATTTGTGTGTCTATGTGGATGTGTGTTTTTTGTGTTCCAGAGGCAGAGTGTGCTGAAGGTCTCTGTCCTGCCAATTACACACCTGAGCTGCATGGCAAATCACTCACCTGTTGAATGATTCCTGTCTGGTTACAAAGGGAGCATCTTCTCAGTCACTGCTAGATCGTCACACCGTCGACGGTACAATAAAGCTTGGCAGTCAACCTTTGCCCCTGTGTATAGCCTTGTTATCACGGTGTGCTTTCTCATCCCGCACCGCTAAGGAGCTGTGGAGAAGGAGAGGATGCTTCCAGAGAGATGCGGGTCAGTCAGGATGTGAGAGTGCTTGGCGATTTAGATTTCATTTCTGCTTTTCTATATGAAATTTTTTGGGGAAACTTAAATGTTTAGGGGGCCCTGACTCAAGTGGTCTGCAGGTTGTCTGAACTGGATCATGTCAACTCTAGTCCTGATCTCTGTTCCAAAACAGATACAGCATGTACAGTACCAGCCAAACGTTTGGACACACTTACCCATTCATATGAATGATTAAATTGTATAACTGTCAAACCTTCAAGGAGAGATTGGGGGGTTCCCATGATGCACTGTTTCTTTCCATTCACCTCTTTTACTCTGTTTATACCCCACTCTGCATTTAATCATTAGTTATTATTAATCTCTGTCTCTCTTCCA
>JAVDPK010016655.1:0-17208 GCA_034780415.1 Cichlasoma orientale
CCCACTTCTGTCACATGAGAAACAGTTGCGGCACTGTTGTTGGGTGAGGAGGATGTGGGTATTTGGTGTGTTTATTTTGTGTGTGTTTAACAAGAGACATGCTCCCCCCGAATGGACAGTGGTTCAAACCCAGCAACAGCAGCTGTGCGTCCTGCTGAAGTGTCTTTGAGCAAGACCATATCCCTAACTGGCTAAAATGTAACACACTTGCTTGAACTGTCTTGATGTGCGAGTAGGTGTGTGGATCATTAAGCGCAAGTGTATCTGGAATGATCACACGAATTTCCTCTGACAGTGATTTAGATCCCAGGACACTAAAATTCTTAATGATTGCACATTTTTTACAGCACAGTAGAATCAGCTCAAATTATGTTGGTATGTGCTGAGCTGACATGGAAAGTCACCACATCAAATTTTTACAATGAGATGAGAAAAAGAACAGCGCGCAATAAATCTTGACGCAGAAGAGAGGAGGAGAGGTTCGCATTGCCTTGCGTGAGCTGCTCGCAGTGACACCCGTGTTTTGAGCTGCTAATACTTTCCCTAATCAGAAATGCTGCTCTTATTGCGGAGGCATCCTGAAGCCATTGCACAGGAATTTCTGTGGTCCTGCTCATAAATCAGCTGAAAAGTCAAGCAGAAAACACGGGAGGACTGGCCCGCAGTGTGACGTACAGTCCAGCACTGCACAGTGCGGCCCGAGATAGAACACTCTGGAAACATATGCTCTTCACTTTCACCATGTTTGATGTGTCTTGTTGCATTTTCTCTGATGTAAATTACATACATACTTTTCATATACTTTCATTTTCATGCGTTTACTCTAAGCCAAAAAGCCTAACAAGTGACTTTCAAGGTTTAAAGTGATATTGATGAGCAGCGAAGCCAAGTTTACTTAGGAGCTCTCGATGGGCAAAGCGGCCGCTTCAATTTCTGAGTCTGCGTTTGAAACCACAACACCTCAGCATGTTTTAAAGAGAACTTTATCTTATAAATGCTGCCATGTCACATCTCACTCAGCACAGCAGTTAGATTCGATCAGATAAAACTCTGTCTGTAAGGAAATTGGATTGCAACATCAGAGAGGAAAGGTAATAAGAAGAACAGAAAAGAGGTTTGGAGTTTGCTGGCTGCAAACAGAGTCACAGCGTTTGTAGATTTATGTGAGGTACACATTATAAAATCAAGAGAGTGCATGAAAGCAGCCAGAAATGCAGTTTCCGATGGGCAGATTGTAGGCGTTGGCCCGGCGGTGTTGCCCACAGGTCTCAGCTGTAGGGCACCACCAAAGAGCCGATGTGGAAGTTTTTATGTTGCTTAACCTAAAAGGCGGTTTACTGACATAGGGTGTAATGTGAGGTTCATTAGTGCGGAGGCGATAATTGCAAGGGTTGTCTGAGGAGTGTGCCACACATTAGGTCCCCGTGTTCAGCTTTTGGAAGGATTTCTCTTTACGTTTTCAGCCTTTCTTTGAAATTCTCTGGCCTCCTCAAAGTAAAAAAAACCTCCAAAAGTCAATTCGGGACTCCGTACTCAACCATTGTCGCTTTAAAAGAGTTTGACAGATGCATGTCTGTTTGATTACATTTTAATCTGCAGCTTGAAAACAAATATCAGATGCACATGATCTCATCTCACATTTCATTCAGCTGATGTCTTTATAAGTAACATAAATCTGAACAAATTGAATTATATAATGAATGGATTCTGCCTACTATTCCCATAAATCAAATTAGCCAGCAATATTTCCTCTGAAAAGTTTTCCACATTAATCCGTTGCCTCAGAAGGACAGAGTTGCTCTTCACCATCTGCAGATTTCCTGATAGAACAGGAGCAGAAAGGCACAGTTTAGCATCCAAATAAATCTGTAGCACAGCCCTACCCTAGGTCAAGTTTGAACCTATAGATGGATTTGTCATTGGCTGTCCACTTATGCTTTTCAATATTGCTTTAAATGCAGTTTCAGTGGGTAACAACATAACGTGCATTCTCACACAATATTAATACCCAGCATTAAATTCCATTTAAAGAAACACTTAAGACTGACTGACCTTTGCACATTGAAGGCAGTGAAATATGTATCTTAGGGTAAGTTTCTATGTGTGACTCTGGGCCACAGAAGCTTTTCAGTTGATAGAGACACTCGATTCTGTCTGCTGACCCCACTGCGCCCTACTGTACTGTGCTTGGCTGTCCAAAACAATCCCTCTTTCTCCCTGATTCAGATGTGCGCACACACACACAAACACAAACACACACACAGACGCTCGCCGCTGCTTCCGACCTCGCTTCCGTGAGAAGCAGGCTCTTATTTTAGTGGACAAGGAGGATTTTACCACATGGTGATGAGATCATTACCAAGCTAAAACATACATACACAAATAACTGCTGTGTCATATGCACGAACACTTGCAGTGTGCAAGAAAAAAAAGAATCTTGGCCTGTAATGACTCACAAAACCACACACACGCAAGGACAGAAACATTTTCATTGTGCTGTACTTTTTTTTTTTAACTCATTGGCTTGTTGCTTAAAGTAGCTCTAGTCCTAGCTGTGGCATGAGGTAAAAGCTGCGTTGCCCCCACTTTTTCGCATGGCTTCAACCCATTGATTGAATTCACAGGCATGTGGATTTCTCTATTGTCTGTCTTTAAACCTGCTAAGCTTGCTCAGGTCATCAGTACAATAAAATGTTTTATATTTCAGCAGAGGGGCTGTTTTAACTACAGCTTGCTTCCTACACACAGGAATTCAGTGCTTTTATGCATAGATTTTGTGTCATGTTCAGTAAATTTCCAGTAGATAGTTGAGACTTGCTGATCTGGAGGTCTTATGTAGATATCAAGTGTTTATTTTAGAGTGAAGGGATGCTCCAGTGATTTGGCCTTACCCTTCCATAAGGTGACTATACTCCACAAATACAGGGTCCTACATTTCCCACACAGTGTCCAAGCCTATGGTAAGGTAATGCTGATAGCATCACTATGCTATCATCATCAGGTGTTTCCTCAACTTTTTGGTGTGTCGCCTTTAGACGGCGCACGGTTGAGTGTGCCACATTCGGCAGCTTTTCATGTACAGTGAGAAAAATGGTCTTCCTATTTAGAGCGACAGCCTGTTTAGAGAGGGCAGACAAGTCGGTGTTTGTTTACACTCAGCAAATCTATTCAGTTGGTCGGGAATTAAACATAACACACACAAACACACGTGCATCCATATTAGCACACTAGCACCAGATGCCAGGAAGCAGAGTGGTGACTAGGTGGCATCTGCACCAGGTCCTCCCATGCGTGACTTGCTCCCGAGTTCGCCTCTTTCAGGAAGCTTGCGTGATCCCACAATCATTCCCCTTCAAACCCTCCACCCCGCACCCCCCTATATCCTTCAGTCTTACACCCACACACACACACACACACACACACTGCCTGCTGGGTGGCTGCACAGGGGGTATATGTCCTCCCTCCCTGTGCCAAATGAAGTGATCGGAGCAAACACTTATACACAGGCTTGGATTAGAGTGTAGTTACGACATGCAAGGGGCACAGATGGGAAAAATGTGAAGTGGACAGTCACGATATGTCCAGACCTGGCAATGGCTACCCCAGTGCACCTCACTTATTTCCTCTTGCCTCCTGAAAGCTCACAACTACAGCAACTTCCAAGATTTCTAGGAAAAAAATAAATCTTATTGAAATGAAACAAGTGATTGGTCATGATTTTCAGTACTTTTAATTTTAATGTTGCTGTGTAAGAGTGTTTGTACATTTAGGGTTTCACAAATCATAGGGTTTTTATATTTTACCATTGAAGCTGTTCTGGAAGAGCAAAATATCACAGGTAGAGGCAGTTATTATTGGAAATAATCCATGCAGGAACACTTTGAATGTCATTTTGAATCTTACAGTCCACCATTATTATCTTAATAGTGAAGTGGGCACCAAAGAAACCAAACAGTTGTAAAGTGTTTGCCTTTGTTTCTAATTTCTTAAGGTTTAACGCTAACTTGACTGTTTCCAGGCGTCCTCGTTGTGAATTTGTGGTTTTTATGTCAAAGCAGCCGAAAAGCCTCAAGGGTGTTTCTGTGAACGTCCAGTGTTTCCCTGCCACCCCAGCCTAATGCCCCGCAATGCGGGCATGAGGTGTTAGATAATCAGATTACTGTTGGGTTAGCGTGTCGTCTAATGAATTAGCTCTGTCACTGGCCAAATGGGTGTGTGATATTGTTGGTGAGAAAAAACGGGAGATGAGCGTTAAAGCGGAGATGACGGGTGATGCTAAGCAGTTTCATATCATGTTGAAACTCCTTTGAAACCTTCATTCACGCCTGTGTTGATCTCTGAATCCCTGTTTTCCTAAAAACTTTAAATTTAAATGGATCGATGTGTGAATACTTTACGGATAAGAGCGATAAGGGAGTGACAAAGAAAGTGAACTGTGCCAAATAAATACTTTATTCTGGTATTGCTCTCGATTACCTGCTTCACAGATTGATCACACGCGTTGGGGAACAGCGGACACATAACACCTGTGGCAGCGTCTAGTGATTGACAGGTTAAAGGCTTTCATGCATTAAGCATGATTTTCAGCATGGGTCACTTGATCCTCTTCAACCCTTGGCTCGTTAACCATCTCACATCTTTAATTACACATTGACGATGTTCTGCCAGCACACCACGCACACACACACACACACACACACACACACACACACACACACACACAAACACACACACACACACACACACACACACACACTATATCACATATTATACTATATATAAAATATTATTAGCTAGCTACAGTGGACATTGGTAAGCAATGTGTATCTTTTTAGTAGGATATTGTAAAAACAGGCTACTTCTTGTCAAACAGGTTGTCTAAATAAGAGACTTAGTATTTGGCCCTCGGATAGTTGATAAAGAGTTTAGGATGAGCAGGTGTAGTAAAATGGGTGAAAATGATTCTGTAGTGATTCTGAATGAGAGAAGAGCAGTGATATTATAAAAAGGAAGTCAGCGGGGTCACCGTGTACAGACGAATAGTCAAAAACGGGAAGTATTTGTGGTGCAACTGGAGTGATGTGCGTCAGGAGTGATCTCAGAGGGGAGTAGATTTTGCAAGAGAGTATAAAAAGTGATGTTTCAGTAATAAAGGTCTGCTATTCTTCCAGACCTCGCTGTGAGCAGACGGATCACCTTGGATAAACAGACCATTAAGGAGAGAGCTGCCGTTATCGGGTGTGGCTGGTAACTCTGGCTAACTAGTGGAGCTACTCCGTTAGGTGCAGGGTAGGCACTCGGACGAAGGCGGTTAGAGCTAGGTGTGTCTCCCCGCCGCCAGCTTAAACAAGCAATTCCTACCAGGGTAATACCCTTTAGGAGCAGAGACCCTGACCCTTTAAACTGAGAGCTGGTCCAGAGCTTGTGTAGAGGGGTATCTGTAATCTAATATTTTATTCTTTCCTCTTTATACCCACCTTTAAAAAAAAACAAAACAAAAAAAACATCTAGAATTACATGCCATGGCACTGTTACCTTGTCTCTTATTTAAATTTTTAAAACTTTAGGCATTAGAGCTTTGAGTGAGCCACTTTGTACTTTCCCTAAACTCACTCTCTCCCCCCTACAAACAGTGCTCCCTTGAGTAAAATTTAAGCAACGCTACTTCTTGAAGCTGTGAAACACTTCCCACCGCATGTCGGCGGTTAGCATTTGTTTAGCATTGCGTGCTGCAGCAGCATTAGCGTTGTTTCCCTTCCATATGGATTGAGCCTTGGGGACCATCTGCCTATTATTACTTGCCTCAATGGGCCGAAACGGCACCATAATCTTTTTAACAGATTACCCTTTCGTTATGGAGAGGTTTTGCAGATGAAAAAAAAAAATCTAATAGGATCACTGATGGGATCAATGTTTTAAAAAAGGTGTGGTTCCTTTTCCAGAACCCTGCTTAACGTTCTGTTTATGGAGACTGAAGTGAGGACTGCTTTTGACTCTCAAACAAGGAGGAGAATACCAGAGTGATAATCTTAGGCTTGTTGTGGTTCTTTCACTCCCTCTCATTTTAAATAAGAATGACATTAATTGGCACACCAAGCAAGAAACCACCACTTTATTTAAAGTGGCAGTGCACATGATGCTGCAGACTGTTACCTCTGGTCTGCTTTCTGTCTCTCTTCTGCCGTCCTCCCCTCTCATGCAGGAATTCAGGGAGACCAAAATGTAGGGGTAGAAAACAGAGAATCATTCCCCGAGTTTGACTTGTCTCAAGTATTTCCTTTTTCAGTAAGAATAAACCAGAGAGTCAAGTACTTTTTATAATGAAAGTCAGTCACATTAGTAAAGCAGGATGAATGAGCGATCAGCACTTTATAGTTGCTTATTCTATCAGCCGGATCACATGTTTCCCCAGATTTTGGCCCAAGGCCACAGTCAAATTCATTTAAAATCACTCATCTCTTCTTTATCTTCCTCTTCATTATCTCCTTCTCTTACCTCTTGTGGCACATCTGTTTGCTGATAAAAGAGGGCACATTTTCATTACAAATGTACCCACAGTTAAACTTAAAGTCAGCAATCTGGGCTTAACAGCTGCTCGCACACAAATTTTACAGTTTATAGGACACTGTACTGCAACTTCAAGCTCCTGACTCTCAGACTGCTCATGAAAACAGAGATTGTGAGAGTAAAAGAAAATAGAAGGCGTGCGCTTTATTGTGGCCAGGTGGTGTTCCTGAATGCAACTTTTATTAACCACGAGCTCCTTGAGAGAGCAGCAAGCCACAGCCATCCTCATCAAAACAGGAATCCAGGGAAAAGCTATTTATAGAGTAACCATGCAAACCCCATACCGTACATGCATGCGAGAGCTGATGTCTCCTACGGTAATGCAGTACATGCTACTTCATTTTACAGTTGCCTAACTGTAAAATAAAAAAGAAGCAAAAATCAGGGTAGAAAGAGTACTCTGCAAATAATTATGCCTGGACACTGAGGTGCCTGGGAAAAAAAATGCCACAATTTGTCCGAGCCTGTCCAAGGAAGTTTGACATAAACAGGGAAGCAAAGGAGGCAAACTGACGTGAAAAGACAATAGGGTTATAATGGCATTTCCAAATACAGTTTCACTGTGTGTGTTTGTTTCTGTACATGCAGCGTTGACACGTGTTGTCATTCTGTCTCCTGGCAGTTTTTATTGCTGGAATATACTATGTGACTCACGAGGGGGTTTGCATCCTGAGTTCATCCCCGCTGAGCGGACCGAGGGCCAGGGTCGAAGTTTGGCCGGTGGAACATCCCCGGCAGTGGCAGGAAAACTCGAGTGTCTTGTTGTCTTCAATTAGAAGATACACTGTTGCATTCATTTGGGTACAGTCAAACAAAAAGTTTTCCAGCGTAACTGGCTCATCTCACGCGACACATGCCTGAATGCAGCCCCGCGTGCGCATGTGTGAGGGGGAGAGCACATCATTTCGTGCCGAAGCCCATTCTCCTTGGGCCTCCATCCATTTGCATTCTGTTAGCTTTTCTAATTGTCTGTATAAATATTGCACCACATCGAGCTTATGTTGCGGTTAATTTTCCTAAGGCTTGACAAGCCAAATTTAGGAGTGTTTAGACAGCCCTTTCGCTGGCTCTGCTTGTGCGTCGCTCTTTCAGTGGATTCATCAGAAAAGCAATTTTCCCAGCAGACAAACATCATGCTCGCTTAAAGCATGTGTGCCACAATCAGTCATGTTCCCTATTTATAGAAGCAATTAGATGACTTTCAAATTATGATTGCCATAATAGTTCTCCAGTCTGTGTGTGTATGTGAGTGTAAGGGAAGAGTGCGTGGCGCCAGTTTTATGATGCACCATGCAGATGAGCCACATACAGTAGCGGTGTACACTTTGTGAAGAAGTTACCATACAAGTATGTTTTGCCCAAGGGCTCATGTGTGGAGACATATTACTCCTGTAATCCTGTGTGGTGACTGCTTGCCAACCAAAACAGAGAAGTGGAAACAATTGAGTTTACATCTTGTCCTCTATTCTGTGTGATCCCATTTGCTCTGTCATAATATCACTTCCCTTCTGCTTCAGTAGCTAGGCGCGCAACCAAGGCCTTTGTTTACGTTCTATTCAGGAATCAGTTTTTTTCCCCTGCTTTAGAGATAGGCTTTGCCTAGCTGCTCCACTGCATGTGCATGCTCTGCTCAAAAAAAAAAAAAAAAAAAAAAAAAAAAAAATCACTCACTCACATTATAATCTCCTCTGAAAGATAAATATTTCTAATTCCTGCCGTGCCTCCAACAAAAGTACTGTTTATAGTTGTTGTTTGTTAACAGACAAAGAGAGTTTCTCTAAATCTCTCCATCCCTTTAAATGTAATCTTATGTTGTAGGTCACAGGGGAACCAAAACATTCATCTAAAACAATATCGGTAAGATTATGAATCTCTAATAATATTGTTATGTGGGATGATTGAAAATGGAATCAGTACTCTGCATGTTTCCCAACTACTGGAGTTAAAAGCAGTGGAAAAGTCTGCTTCTGTTTGTCTTTAGAACAGTAGGAAAATGCCAAAAACTTTCTTGCTGTAAATCTTTTCTTCATTGCGAAAACAAGAAAAAAAAAGTTTAAATTTGGACGGGGAGAGATCCGGACATTTGATCTGTGGCATAATGAAGTATTAGCTTCCATTACAGTGGAGGCTTAACCTTTTTGCAGAGCACCATTGAGCGCTTGCCAACAGTCATCAATATTTAACAGCTGTTGCTATTATGAAATTCTTTATGGGCTAATGTGGCTCGTCGGCTTGCACGCAAGGCTTTGGCTGGCCGCCAGCTGCCTGTCAGGGGGAAGGGGGGGGAGATTGACAGACGGCTCGCTCGCGTGACAACCAGCCCTTGATCAGCCAGCTTCTCTCTCTCTCTCTCTCTCTCTCTCTGTTAGTATTGCTCTCTCTGCTGTGGATTTCCTGTGCCTGCAGCAAGGGGGGGGGGGGGTGCTAAGGGAAGGGGGCGGGAATAGGCAAAGGAGCTGGCCGCCAGCTGCCTGTCAGGGGGAAGGGGGCGGGACTAGGCACAGGAGGTGGCAGTAAGCCAACCCAGTCTCAACACACACACACACACACACACACACACACACACACACACACACACACATACACACACACACAGTTTTTGCTACTCACGCAAGCCTTGTGGGAGGGGAAGAACTGCTTTGCTGTACAGCGCTCGCATGTTCAGGTCTGGAGCTCTTCTTTGCAAGCCAAACACACAGCTGAGGATCAACTGCCAAGAGATGGCACCCCTGCTACTCAAATGAGGGGCACACGGAGATGAATGGGTGTAGGTGCCTCTGCCATTCATCAGAAATGACATTTTCTCTGTCAGATGATGATGTTAATTTTACCCTACTTATCAATAAGGTAGTTTAGTTTGTAGGGCTGCTACCTTGGCCTGGTCTCCCTTGTAAAAGAGATTTGATCTCAGTGGGATTTCCTGGTTAAAAAAAGTAATAAAAAATAAAGACTACATCTCTACAGTACTTCTTATTTCTTGTAGTTTCTTTAAGCAGTCTTCAGGAATAGTTCTCCAGGCTTCTTGAAAGACATTCAAAGCTCTTCTTTGGTGTTCTTTTGTTCTGTTCTCTGTCAAGATGATCCCACACTGCTTCATTAATGTTGAGGTCCCGGCTCTGGGGAGGCCAATCCATGACTGATAATGTTCCATTGTGTGTGTGGGGTTTTTTTTTTTAATCCAGGTATGCGTTTACTGTATTGGTAGTGTGTTTGGGATCATTGCCATGCTGAAAAATGAAACCGTTGCCAGTCAGATGCTTTCTAAATGATACTTCATGGTGGATCATTATCTGATGGTCCTTTTCTGCATTCATAATTCATCCGTTTGGGGCTGAAATGCAGCCCCAAACCATGACAGAGCCTCCTTTAACAGATGGCTGCAGACATTCACTGTTGCACCTTGGCATACGCCTTTTCCTCCCTGTTTCCTTTCCTTAAGAATGGCTTCTTGACAGCTACTCTTCCACTGAGGCCATTTATGATGAGGCTTCAGTGAACAGTAGATGGATCAACTGAAGGAACGGATGCATCCCTCAGGTCCTGTTCCAGGTCTTTGCTGGATTTTTAAGGATGTTCATCTGCTGTAGATGGGTTTTATGCAGTTTTTAGTTTTTATTGAACTAATTTCTACAAAAAGTTACTTTAAACTTAAGGCAGTAAAACACTAAGGGAAACAGCAGCAATAATCACCTTATTGGCTCAGCTTGAAGCAGGATGCCTGCTGCTTTTGTCTATGAGCCGTCTAAGAACACTTGCCTGCTCTCACTGCACATTTAGGAACGTGATGTTAAAAGTAGACTGTTGACTCATAATGCATGCAACACTTGTCCATGACTTGAAGCAATTCATAAATTGCTTAGTCCTAAAAATTCTTCTGCAACATTATGTTTTAACATCATGCCATGACATCTTTGACGTTTTTAAGATGTTCTTGGTGTTACAGGAGGAAGTGGCTTCAGAAGAGAAGCAGTTGAAAACAAACACACCCAGCCTGCGCTGTACACATCCGTCTGCTACATGACCAAACTCACCTCACCCCCTAGAGGCCACAGAAATTAATACTTGATTCATGTGGGCCGTGCTCATGTCTGCTTACTGGCAGCATGCAGCACTCTGCTCAAAGTTTTGTAAAAGTTTTATACGTTCTGTTCCCATAACTGAAGTCCTTTGGCACCCTTTGAATTAAAGCACTTTCATAATATTATTTTATTTCAACTAATCAGTTCACTTGATATCACTATAGGCTCCCCTTGTCCATCATCCTAGAAGTGCTGTTTGGTGATTGAAGTCCTGAGACAATAGTGCCTCAGATTGTGAAAATTAAGTCATGCTGTGGTTCAGTGTTTGGCGGGTGGTCTTAAGATTTTGTGCACTCAATGAAAGTGGAAAGACAGACTGGGCTGACTAAAGGAGCTAAACACATCCAGCCTCACCCTTTGGCACCATCTACATCCCGCTACTTGTCACTTTTTACTTAACACCCTGTCCTCACGCGGAGCACATAAACGCCTCACCATTACCTACTCTGTTTTCCTTTTTAGACCAGAGAGGGAGAAAATAGAGGCAAAGAAAAGCAAACCTGAAGACACGAGCGGTGATGAATAAAGCCCGTATTGTTGGCAGAGGAAGTGCCGGTGCCGATAATTAATCATCCCGTATGTTTGTCTTTCCTGACGCTGCATCCTCTCCAAAAGCTGCTGTAAGAGAGAAAACAAAAATACATGAGGCGTTGAAGGAGGAAAATAAAGATGGTTATTAGATTCATTTCCCTCTGCAATGGTTTCCACTGGTTGGGCGATATTGCTGCAGTTGAACAGAATGGGTTTTGTGTGAGTGCCTGTCTGAGTCTGTTTGTTTGCATGTGTTTGCACCTAGCAGAGGTGATGACAAAATACTTAATACTTATTACTGGCTTTTTTTATATAGCTGTCAATGCTATCATCAGCTTTTAACTTGATTTTTCAGCAGCACTTGCACACATTATGGCCTTTGTTTCCATGTACAGCTTGAATAAACCTGTTTCAACTGGGGGGAATGAATTATTGTACATGAAAGAAATTAATCCTAGCAAACTCTGTGGGTGGTGGGGGGGGGGGGGAAGGTGGACTAGCTTTGCACACTTCAGAGTGGATTTAAGAGAAGGGGAACTCTTCCAGCATCACAAACCCAGTTGGCGATTGACTGTCATGTTGACCTAAACAAAGACAGGCTGGAGAAAAGAGGAGGGAAGTTGAAGGAGTGTGGATGGGGGAGGGATGGAAGCTATAATGGGGTTATTCAGTGGGGGTGGGAGCTATATGAAGCATCAGAAGATGTATAGATATATGCTCTGTGTGTGTGTGTGTGTGTAGTGTGACTAATCTATGCCTGCTACAATGAATGACGGAGTGAAGGGCTGATCTCTTGGAGTGAGCCACACGCCCCTCGACAGCACGCCCAACACGCAAACATGCCTTCAACACGCAATGCATACATCACCAGTGCATATGTGACAATTCGGTACGCCATAGGTATGCAGGCTAATTGCACGTATGTGTGGTGTGGTACGGTAGTAAATGGGCTTAAGCATGCAGGCGGCATCTTTCTACTTTACCTGATAGCAGGCAGCACAAAGGAGCAGAGAAAGAAGACCCAGGCTGAAAGTGTACTTAATTAGGAGACAGTGTAACAAGAGATTTGGATTGCCACTCGTTACATTGTCCTCCTGTTCAAGTCAAATATAGGAAGACCCAACTTTGCGATCCATTGCCTTTGGTGCACAAAGTGGCCAGAGGTCAGACTTAGTCACTGGACCCAGAGGACTTTTACTGGTTCTTTAAGGTCATTAGTGTGTGAAGAACTTTGTCAATTTGTGCTTCTGTGTTAATATTAGACACATTACAACATGTCTAACAGTACAAAACTGATTTGCACTGTACCTTGTGGTGTAGTACAAATCAGCTTTAACATATATACACAACTGCAAATGTTTAAGCCAACTAAAAAAAAACAACTGATACTTCATTCAAGATGCTGCTTAAAAAAATATTCTAAACAAGATGTTGTAATTTCAACATTTGATTATATTTATTATTACTGATCTATGAACATGTTGCCCAGTTCAATAAAAACAGAGGACATGAGCATCTACAAGTCCTCTAGTTTATGTTTGGTTAACCACTTCCCATTCAAACGTCCCAAATGCATTCGATTTTGCCTGGCCTGCCTAGTGAGTTCTGCATGTGCATGTGGCTGTATCGTGTGTAAGAAATCCTCTAAAGTCATGAAATCTTCCAGTGTTTTGTCTTGTTAGACCAGCCAACCACGCAGACTAATACCTGGCATTAGTGCAGTGCAAAAAAAGGGAGACCGATACAGTTAATGTGTCGGCCACATGTCTTTAGTGCCGATCCTGCGCTCTCACTGCCATATCACAGGGTGTGGGAGAAAACAAAATCGTTATCAGCTCTTATTATATTCTTCTGTATTCTGAATGTGCATCAAATTAGGTTAATTCAAGCTCGCTTTGTTTTATTAAGTTTTTTCCCAGACCTTCAACAGCATATAAGGATAACTTAAATAAGGACTAGATCCAGTATGTGCAATCGTATTTTGTTCCTCTGTTATATATTTTTTTCACATAATCAAACCCACTGGTGGCCTTTAGTTTATTGTTTTAAACAAAAATAAGTCACTTGTGCCAACCTGTTTTATTTTATTTTTACAGCAACTCAAGACAAGACCAACAGGAAGCACAGCATCAGCACAGCATCCTCTAACCCTGAACCCAGGAAAGAGAGCCTTCCACTGGGCACCTGTGTGAACGAAAGCAGCCTCCTCCTGGAAGTAAGAAACCACATGGGTGTTGTCTGCATGTTTATCCATCATTTGTCCATGTTAACAGGAATTATTAAATCTGTGAATACAGCACTAAAGCTGTTGTATTAATATAAATTCTTAGCACGCTATATGTCATATTCTACCCTTGGGTTGGCATGTATTTTCCTGCCATGACATGCTTTCTGGTTTGCATACAGTCATAACACCATTTGCGTCTGAATTAGTGATTTGGGTATTGGGGACATGGGGGGATTTTGTGTGTGTGTGTGTGTGTGTGTGTGTGTGTGTGTGTGTGTGTGTGTGTGTGTGTGTGTGTGTGTGTGTGTGTGCGCGCGCACTCCCTTTGCCCTTTGCCCCGACCTCCTTTGCAGAGTTGTGTTGTTGCGTGACATACGAGTGAGACAGGAGTGTCAGAGCTGATGAATTAGGTGGGGACTCACACATGCTGGCGGCTTGAGCATCCAGGGACGTGTGTGTCTCTGTGTGGTTGAACCTCTGTCCAAATGCATGTGAAAGTGCGAAGAAGAGAGCGAGAAGAACACATCAAGCCTGTCGACATTTATCAGAGAATATAGGAGGTTTGCTCAACAGTCACTTGACCTAAGACCTTTAATCAGATTTTAACAGCATGTTTTATGAAGGCATTTATTTCACGTGGAGAACAAACAGCATGTGACAAGTAGTTTGTGTGACTCATTTTAATGCACATACAACAGTTGTCACAATCAGACAGACTCTGTGTAGCCACACACTACATGGGAATTGCTCGGGCATCAGATCATCATTACCCACACAATACTTTCATGGCTCTCGGTCAAGCTGCGAATTATGACACTGATTATCGTACAACAACTAGACGGACCCTCATGCAGAGTCCAGAGCTGATCCACTGATGCTTCTGTTAACATGTCATGTTTCTCAATGGGACACGAAACAAAAGGTTAGATTGACCGTAGTGATGTGCTGCCTCCTGTTGCGTGACTCAACCTGTGCCAGGGCCTCATAGCAAACTGTGCATTAGTTATGGTGGTGAGATCCCAAGAGAGGGAAGAGACGGATATTTGCGTGTATGTGTGTGTGTTGGGATTGCATGTCTTTGTCTTTGTGTGAGTTACGGTATGCATACGTGTTTATACAAGTTTATCTGTTTGCATATGCATTGTGTTTGCAAATGTTTGACCACAATGGAGTTTTGACATCGATGCAGACTGAATGTACTAGAAGTTGCAGGCTTTTTTGCATATATTCACATTATATATATACATATATATATATATATATATATAATTATTTATTTATTTATTTTGTATATCTGGTACTACACACTTACCCGTGGATATATTAAAAGTGTTAAAAGTACAGACTAAGTAACTAATAAAACAAGAACTATACCAATTGTTATAGTGTGCAATACCACGTTTGCTGTCACTCCAACATCACTCCCACCATTTCTCACTGCCAGGACAAGACAGCAGGAAAACTATGTTGAAGCAATGATACACGGCTAGACGCCACACCCGCTACCAACATCCTTCTCCCACCCCTTCACCCTCCACTCCCCTGCTGCTTCCAAATCCAGCGAACATATATTTTATTTTGGGCTCTGCGTGCAAAGCGCCTCTTAAGATTTGTAAGTCAAAGCTTTTAGTCTCCCAGGGGCAGTTATGAGAGCTGGGGGCGTTGCAGTTGCAGATATGTGGCGGAGCGGGCCAGCAGCAGGTGCCTGTTTCCATTACCTAAAGGCTCTAGTATGCAAGGAACTGAGGGGAATGTGAATGGAGAAAACACACAAAAACAGCATGCAGCAGTGCAGCCAATATAAGAACAGTATTTCTTTCTTTGTTTCTGGAAACTTTGTTGCTAGTCTACAACGAGCGAAGAACAAGGACTGTTTAGGTGCACTTGGCTGTTTTTATGAAACCAAATGCAAATTATTATTTTGAGCAATAATGCTCAGCAGCTCCTTCCAGCTCTTTAACTGGGTTTATGCTAAATAGGCTGCTCTGTTCCAACATACATGACGGATGGCCTCTTAATGGTTTTGGACAAGTGAAAAACAAATGCGTTGTATTTATCTTTAATAAATTTGCCAGGCATATAAAAGCCAATTAAAGCTACAGAACATACAGTTTTTTGCTTGTGCAGACTCTTTCAGGTCACAGGGCTGGGGCCTATTTGTTCCAGGAGAATAAAAATGTCAAAGTCCTTTTGTAAAGAAAATGGGTTGCAGAAATTTACTGGCATTTCAATGACTTGGAAGAGGAGTGGAGAAAGGTGAACGGGCTAAATAAATCTAAATGAACCTAACATGTAAATGTTGGCCTTTTTTATGGCCTTGTACGGCCTCATAAAATCAACATAGCTTTGCAGTATACTTGGGACATTTTCATGTGTTTTTGGACACATTATCCAAAGACACATCGGTGAGTCATTTCACCTTCAAGTACCCCACCAATGCTTGGTGAACACAAGCTCTGCAACAGCGGTTAAGATCCCAAACTGTCAAATTCTCGGTGTGAAACTCGAGCCCGGTCTCACAGCAAAATGTAAAATAATCATGAAAAAGCAATCTATTCATGGACATGAATTGGCATGTTTTTCCATGACTTTGAAACTATTATTTCTATGCTTCCAGACTCTTTAGCAGGGATGCATCACCCTAGCAACCAAGAAAAGAGAGCTTTAAAAGAAGTGGCGACCTTTGTATTTTAACCCAGAACAGGATCTAATTCAAACCTAACCGAGCAGTTTTACAGCCTAAACTTAACCAAGTTGTTTTTATATCATAAACCTGACCAACCATGATAATTAATAACATATCAGCCTCTGATTCACTTTGTGTACATGGACACGAATCGGGACATATGAGGCCAGACAGATGAAAAATTGCCTTCAGGGACACAAAGATAAGGGTGGGAAACTGTGTCCACAAACTCGAATCAGTAAATTAGAGGTTGTGACTGTTTGACAAACTGCCGTGACACTGTGTTGGATTTAGACAAAAGACTCCATTTTCATAAATATATCAGATCTGGGTCCAACAGGCTGTTACCAGATGTTTATGCTGACCCAAGTAAATATATTACATAATTAAATTAACTGTTAATTCATTAATATTGATTGATCGCTACGTTCAGAGCGCTCCAAAGAGTGCCGGTCTGTATGTCTTTCACTGTAACAAACACCTTTAATTTATACAAATGTTGCATAGTCAGGATCTGTATCAGGAAAAAGGTGCTATATTAGTGTACGAGTTATTCCTAATAAACTGCATCTGTTCTGTATGCCTGAAAAAGTTGTGCATCTGTGCTTGTGTGTATCCCTCCGGACATCATGAGCATGTGCCAGTTAAACATGTCAAACATCATCTGCATCTCTGCCACAGAGGACCTGACCCATCTTCCAGTCTCCACTCCTGCCATCATGCTTTTATATATTGTTTTCAGATGTCATCTTGTCACTGCCTCAGTATTTTTGTCTCAAGGGGTTGCTTTGTTGCAGCTTGGCTCCAATACCGCTTGGTTTTAGGGCTACAAATTGCTCTGTTCGCAGAGAGGTCACAGAGAGGTGTTGGACTTTATTGGATGGGTAGGATAGAGCGTGTACAGTGAGCAGAGCATCCACCGCTCGCTAAGGCAATCAGATCACTGCTGGGTATAAGTGACAGAGGGAGACATGGATGAAAAGTGGGCACAAGGGTGAAGTAAGGGGCAACAGGGTTTTATACCTTGTAAAACACACACAGACACACACGCACACGCACACACACACACACACACACACACACACACACACACACACACACACACACACACACACACA
>JAVDPK010016656.1:0-17199 GCA_034780415.1 Cichlasoma orientale
TATGATGTAAAGCACTTTGAATTGCCTTGCTGCTGAAATGTGCTATACAAATAAATTTTTACTTACTTACTTAATCACATGCAAGTATACAGCTTTACATTTCAGCATCCTGATATTACTTTTTTGGTAGCTTTACACTGTATTTCATATTTTTCTACTCTCTAAATACTATTTTTCTCTTCATTTATTCTTTTTCTAGGACTCACAGCAGCCATCTCCACTTGCCTTGTTGGCAGCCACATGCAGTCGCATTGATACCCCAGGAGAGAACGATTCCCCTGTGGAGCAACAGAATCAGCAGCAACAGCTGGACCTAAACCAGGGTGTTTATACCTCCAGTGCCAACAGCTGGCAGATAAATCCACTCGGTATTCAAGTATCCTCAGGCTCCAACGCAGTCACCACGGATTCCTCAGGAGTGATGACAGTAGGAGACATCAACAAGAGCAGGCAGGTGCTGTCACCAGCAGTAGTTGCTGCAAGCACTCAGGGTCAGCAGCAGCAACAACAGCCGTTTGTAGTTGCTCAGGCACCATCAGTGCAGGGTCAGCAGGTGCTTACCACTATATCAGGTGTGATGCCCAACATCCAGTACCAGGTTATTCCCCAGTTTCAGACAGTAGATGGTCAGACGCTGCATTTCACGCATGCTCAGCAGGAGTCTGCTGTGCCTGCTGCAGCAGGACCAGGGCAACAGTTTCAGATAGTGTCTTCTCCTAATGGCCAACAGATCCTAGCTGCAAGTAACAGAGCTGGAGCGGGAGGAAACATCATAACCATGCCCAGTCTCCTTCAGGGAGCCATCCCCATACAAAATATAAGTTTAGGCAATGGCCTGTTACAAAACCAGCCCCAGTTCCTGGCTAATATGCCTGTGTCTCTTAATGGAAACCTCACTTTGTTACCTGTCACTACTGGTGCTCCGGGGGTGGATACAAATGGTGGAGAAGCAGGAGGAAACCAGCTCATACAGCAGTCACAACAGCCAGTGTCTTCCAACAGTGAGGCAGGTTACATGACAAGTGCTTCCACTGTAACTACACAGACCTCCTCTTCTTATGTAGTTACCCAAAAGCAGATCAGCAGTGGAGCTGTAACAGCGACATTTCAGCAGAACACAGCCTCTTCTCTGGGTGTCCCAATACAGCCAGACAACAGAGACAGGCAGCAGCCGCAGCAAATTCTTATCCAGCCTCAGCAAGTTATCCAAGGTGGAGCACCTCTCCAAACCATTCAGGCTGGTACCGTTGCAGCCACAAGCGGTCAAGTGTTTACTCCAACGCTCAGCCAGGAAGCGCTTCAAAATCTTCAAATTATGCCAAACACAGGGACCATTCTGCTGCGCACTGTAAATCCCAATGGCCAGGTGACCTGGCAGACCATTCAGATCCAGAGTCCGACGGGAGCCCAAATCACACTGGCACCTGTGCAGTCTCTTCCACAGCTTGGTCAGACTCAGGGAGCAGCTGCAGCTGGAGGAGTGCCTGTCAACACAGTGCAGATCCCAGGAATCCAGACCATAAATCTTAACAGCCTTGGGGGGTCTGGGCTACAGATGCACCAGCTGCCAGGGGTTCCCATCACCATTGCCAGCACAGCAGGTCAGTCAGTGGTCTGATTTTAATGAATAGTTAATTTTCAGTGTTAAAATGCATACATATTTTCAGCTATATTAACATATAGGTTATTAAATCAGCAGTTGGTGTGTTTAAGACATTTGGACTGGTTACTGACTTTAATTTGTATTAAATGTTTGGGTTTGTTTTTGAGGCAATTACTTTTTCAGAAATAATTTTAGTTTAGACCAAAATAACAAACACAACACAGTTTGGATTTCCAGTTTATACTAGCTGGATAATTAGCAGCTAAAGATTTTAGTATACACAATCATTTTCAAGTATGTAATCTGCTGGCAGTTGAATTTAGTAAACAATTGGTAGTCCAGAAGATTAGCTTTACTTTCTGTTTTTCTTTCCCCTTTATCTTGTATCTTTGGATTGACACTCTCTTACTGCTTCCGCAATGCACAGTGCTGGTTGAACCAGTCTGGCTGGTTCAGTGTTTATCTGACCTCGTTAGTCCACATGTTTGTGTTCCTGTTAAGGCTTTTGTTTTCCTGGTGCCCCTGCTTACCTCCACATACTGGTCCCATTACATGCAATTGTGGGTTAGCCACAACTTCTGTTATAGCAAGGGTGTAACTACACCCCTCCCTTTTTTAGTTCACCATGGGCAGCTCCTACAAGTATGTCTACATGCTCACTGGACTAGATGTTATCAAATTCCTCCATTTGTAAGGAATCACTGAATCTGTTAACAGTGTTATGAAATCACGTGCCTCAGTTACATTTGCGGCAGGCTTTGTTCAGACTAGTTTTACTGAATAGCTGATTCTTCTACACCTCAGTGTCAGCTCTGACATTAAACTAACATTTACTTAAGCATGGTGGTTAAAGGCCAGAGGACTAAAACTGTCACTGTTACTTAAAATGTAGCTTTTGTTTTTTGGTTCTTTTTGTTGTTGTTGTTAATGCCTGCCGATAAGGAACTATGATGAGAGAGAGCTATGCTTTTCAACCAAGTGTTTCTGGATCAGCTGCATTTCAGAACTCCTAAAATAAAGGTTTAAGCTGTTTGGTGCAGCTGCTGTTAATGAAACACCACACCAGACTGTTTTAATAATGGACTGTGAATGCCGTAAGGTATGAATTTTCTTACACGAAGGATTACAGGAAAAACTTAAAGTGATTGAAAATAAAGTGGTTGAAGTGTATGTGAATGAGAAGTTTTGTACATTATATCAGATTTGAGTATCTGCCTTTTTCATCTCTACAGGAGAGCAGGCCTTACAAACAGGTGGAGAAAGTTTGGATGAAAATACAGCTATGGATGAAGAGGAAATAAGCCCACCACCTCAAGGTCGACGTAACCGCAGAGAAGCCTGTACCTGCCCCTTTTGCAAGGATGGAGAAGGACGGTAATGTTGTTGAACCTTGTTGTAGAAGGCTACTTGGCTAAATGTTATGTTCCATTTTATATACATTTATTTAAATTACATTGTATTTTTTATTTTTTTTTTTGAAATGATCTTACATTTTCAGTAACAAACTGCTAATTGTAGCTCATTGTTGCCAGTTATAAAACTGCTGTTCAGAACTTAAAAAAAAGAAAAAAAAAGTTTTAGTAAACCAGTTAGTTTTCCTTTTTTTTTTTTTTCTTCCACTTCTTATTTTACAGAATCTCTTAACAGAAAATCACATGAATATCATTAATTTTTTTTCTCAAACACTGATTTGTGGTTGTTACATCAAGCAGTGATCCAAATAAAAAGAAGCAGCACATTTGCCACATCTCTGGCTGCGGGAAGATCTACGGCAAGACATCCCACCTGAGGGCCCACCTTCGCTGGCATACAGGAGAGCGTCCCTTTGTCTGCAACTGGGCTTTCTGCGGCAAACGATTTACCCGTTCAGATGAGCTTCAGCGCCATAAGAGAACACACACAGGTATAAATAAGCTACTTTTATAAGTAAGACAGTTGAATTCAGTTCGGATAGAAGCACGTTTGCCACATTAAATGGGGTGTAATTTTACAATAACTTTGTTTTGACTTCCGTTTTTTATTGTAGCGAGCGGAGTGCCCCCCACCTGCCAGTATAACTAGTTACAGGGCTGTCATGGTTCACACAAATGCATCAACAATAAGTGTCGCTTTAATTGTATAGCCAAAAGTCTGATATAGTATAGGTGCAGCTCTTTCACTTATGTTTTTTTTTTTTTTTTTTTGTTTCCCTCTTTTTTTAGGTGAGAAAAAGTTTGCGTGCAGTGAATGTCCCAAACGCTTCATGCGCAGCGACCACCTGTCAAAGCACATCAAGACCCATAAGAAAACACAGTCTGTTACCAGCAACACCACCACAGTCTCAGCTGATGCGGCTTCCCCTGCAGCAGGAACAGAAGCTGGCACAGGAGCAGTTTCAGCAAATGAGCAGCACACCATTGTCACCATGGAAACCTTATCTGCAGAGAGCTTAGCTCGATTAGCCAGCAGTGGTATCAACATGATGCAGGTGGATCTTCACCAAATCAATGGCAATAGCTACTAAAATGGTGGAGTCAAGTGGCCTTGGTGGATATTGTATTTGGACATTTGGGGTTTAAAAAGGGCACCTTACTGCAGAAGCTTTTAAAAGCTTCAGGCAGGAGAGGTGGTGACAGATGCAATGCAACAGACACTATGAATTTGAGGACTGAGGGAGAAATGTGATTTCCATCTTGCATTTGAGACCTTTGGGCATTTAAGGCTCAGTTGGATTAAAATGTTAGACTAGAAAAAAAAATTCTCACCATTTTGTTTTGTTTAAATGGAAATGGCATTACACTAACATTTGTTCCATGTGAAGAAACAGTCTTGATAGTGGGACTGCAATAAAACACACAGGTCACCACACTTCATGTTGAATTTGTAGCTTCTAATTTGCTCTCCTTAAACATATTTCTTCTTTAGTGAAGAGATCCCTCGTATTCCCTTTATTTTCTGAAGCTGTGTGCTTTGCCATTTGTCCCTCCTCTCATAGATGCTTCCTGCCCTGTCAGACTGGGCTCAGTGTATCAGACATGCACCTCAGGCTAACTGGCACCTGAGTCAAAATGCAAAATCCATTCCCACCAAATAAAATATGAAAACAATCTTTAGCAGAAAATATTCAAATCTCAGATTGCAGTACTGGGAGAACTGATGTGTTCATCAACTGCAATCTAATTGTCATAGGAATAATATATTAAAATTATATGGGGTGGACCATGGCATGTACACGTCAGAGCCAGAAGCACTAATCAGTAAGGATTTAGTTAGAGCACAGAGTAACCCCAACACATTTAAGCCATCATGCTTTCTGTCATCACAAAGCATTTTTTTTTTAATGTAAATATGTATTTGGTCATGTAAATGCTACAGAAATTCTTAGTACAAGCAGAATCATCTTACATGATTGCCTTTCAGATTTCTAAACCTCTCATGCACAATCAAGTTTAATATTGTTACTCCTACATTTATATATATGTGTAGATTAAATGTGTAAACTTCAGCCTGTCTGTCATAGAATGATATATTCTATAGAGTCCAGATCTTCCCATTACTTCCTGTGGTACTGTTCTTCTTCCGAGACTTTGCCTTGCATTCAAATCAGTTTCTTTCATTGGGTTTGATTCATCATATCTCTTCAGAGTGGTGTATTTTGTAATGTCCAGACAGCATAAATATGTAAGCTCAAAACCAAAGGTTCATACTCATTTTATAAACAATTTTTTTTAAAGTCTTTGGTCCATAAATTTTCTAATAATTTTTACTATTATGCACATGCAAAAGTTATAACTGGAAAAGATCCAGCTTGAGGCAAACCCTGAATTTGCTTTCCTTTGTTGTCCAAATAAGTGTATCAGGTTTTGTTCTGAAAAGTTGTGCTTCCCATCACTGCTGAAATGTTTTGTTGGCTTCAAAGTTCTGCTTTGAAAAATTGTGTTAAAAGTCATTTGCAACTCCAGAATCAGTTAATTGGGCAACAAGTGCTCTTATTTTTTGGCTCATTTTAAACAAGAGATTTTATATTGTTTGTTTACAACTACTGCAAATGCCAACAGCTGGATTAAAATAAATATACTTTGTCTCATTCCTTTGCAAAACTGTGCTTTAATCTGACACACACGGACACACTACACAGTTGGTCAAAACGTTTAAGATCAGGGATTGTTTACATTTTGTGACAAAAAAAACATTAAAATG
This sequence comes from Cichlasoma orientale, assembly GCA_034780415.1. NCBI lineage: Eukaryota > Metazoa > Chordata > Actinopteri > Cichliformes > Cichlidae > Cichlasoma > Cichlasoma orientale. Next base: position 5,783 of record JAVDPK010016656.1, read on the forward strand.
TCAAACTTTATTTATAGAGAAAATAACACCTTGAATAATAAAACCTTTGAACCATGGTTCCCTCTAGTGTTGAGGTCACATCTCTACATCGTCCACCTCAGTCTTGAGTTTATTACGGAGGCTGTAAAGAGAAGATTTAGGTCGCTTGTTAAGTTGGATTAGCAACAGAGAAATAGACCTTTGATGGGGCTTAACCAAACTCCTGGACTGAATTGTATATGCTACCTGGCTTTAAAACCACTAAGTATCATCCTGGACCTTACAAGTCCCCAAATGTGCTGATGTTTCCAATATAAATAAGATTTTAAATCCTTGTTACATTACAAAAGAACACATTTTCTGTCACTTATCAGGGTGGGGGGGGGACACAACACCCCCCCCCCCACACACACTTACTTTATATATAAAATAAAGTCTTGGAAAGTAACCTGGTCAGGTAGGAGTGGACATCAGAGAAACCATGATATTGAGCCAATGGGAACAGGATACCAGTTGGGCAGCGGCCCTCACGCTGACGACAGAAGCTGCAGTTGCAAATCCCTCGACAGGGGGGGCATTTCCACTCCTGAAGAGAAAACCAGAGGGTTCAAAACCTGAAGCTATGGGTGTGATAGGTGGTCAGTTTCTAAAGTGACAACTAATGCAACTTTTCATCTTGTACATTACTTGTGCTTAGGGCTGCAACGATTCCTCAAGTTCAAGTAACTCGAATGACTCGATTCTAAAAAAAAACAAAACATCAACACAAATTTGTTTCTACAATGCTTCGTTTAAACTCTGCAGCCCTCAGGTGTCGCCAGGTAAACGGAGCATTTCACCCACACTAGCAGCATTAAAGCTCTCGATCGCTGCGATGGATTAAACAACCTTTAACACAGCGTGGATCATCGCAGACACGTTTTTCCACGCATCCACTGCTCTCTACACCCGCGCGTGCGTGTGTGTGTGTGCCTTCGGTATGAGGGGCCGTTAGGGACATTATTACTGAAATGCACTCTAACACACACACACACACACACACACACACACACACACAATACTGAAACGCCTTCCTGTTCAGCCTAAACGCAACAGCAGCAGTTGTTTTATATGCAGTAGGCCTGCACACATGCAGCAAGCGCAAGGGGGTGGAGCCGTTAGACATGGTGAGCTCAGGTGGAGCGAAAGGAAACATTTTTCTAGCATCCAAAGCAGCAGCGCTTCTTCCAGTAACTACGATTAAAACCTTTACTGGGACACAGGTGGAGGTCCTTCATCAAACCACCTGATCAGCAAGCGTCAACATGAAGAAAAGAACTTTGTAGCTGCTCCATCCACCGTTTGTTTCACACAGCGAAAAATCTGCATTTAGAAGTTAAAATATGCAGATGAACTGTTAATGAGACAAAAGTATTTCTTATCCGATTACTCGATCAATCGATGGAATCATCAATAGAATACCTAATTACTAATATAAAGAATAGTTGCAGCCCTACTTGTGTCTGTATCTCCTCTCCCAAAATCTCTCTTCAAAGTTTTGTTAATTAAATGTGTGTAAAAGATGAACATTTTTTGAGTGTTGGTGTATCAACAGTCTGACCGGATCAAGCAGTGCTTTCCTGACGTCCTCTCCATATCGGTTCCTCAGGCACGGCCCGCAGAACTGACCCTGAATCCCGCGGCAGTCCTCACTGCGACAACACGTCTTCGTGTCAACAGTTTTCTGACGGCACTGATGACACGTAGAGCCCTGAAAATACAGATGCATCATAAACCTACATATAAAATGTAGTTTTACAACATTTCACAGATAGTTTCAACATTCTCAAAATGTATAAAGCATCTGTGATAAAAATGCCAAACTACTTTCTGATCAGAGGGGTTTACTATGAACAAAGTTCAGTACAGCCAGGCTTTCTTTACGTTAGCTGGCTCAACAAAACTTAAAATCCCACCTGGACATCAGGACGGTGGATATCAACTTTATCTGTTCTGAAGGGTTTTCTGCTTCAGGTTCTGTGTGCGCGCACATAAAGAGAAGCATTTCACAGACTCTTCTTCCGCACAAAAATTATCCCTACGAGTGCTGCCTACTCATAAACTTCAGCCTATAATGTCTGATAATCAGACACTGGCAGATGAAGATGATAAAACAGTGATTAAAAATCTATATACAACATACAATATAACCTGCTCCCAACCAGGTTATGTGTTCAGAATAAGTTGCCACGTTGATTTAGCAGGTAAAAAGAAAGCCACCTGCATGACACAAAACTAAGCTTGACATAGCTCACCATGTCAATAATTACTAAGAATAGGAAGGTCAGGCTAGAATTTGCCAAGTAGTATCAGGCTGTCCTAAAAGCTCCCTGAAAAGCCTTCAGCTGATCCAAAATACTACCAACGGGGACCAGAAAGTTAGAGCATATTTCTCCCATATTCTCTTCATTGGATCCCTGTTAGATCCAGAATTGAATTTAAAATTCTTCTCCTCACATACAAGGTCTTGAATAATCAGGCCCCATCTTATCTTAAATACCTTATAGTACCATATCACCCCAATAGAGCACTTCACTCTCAGACTGCTGGCTTACTTGTGGTTCCTAGCATACTTGAGTAGAATGAGAGACAGAACCTTCAGCTTTCGGGTCCCTCTTCTGTGGAACCAGCTCCCAATTTGGATTCGAGACACAGTCAACCTCTCCATTGTTAAGATTAAGCTTAAAACTTACCTTTTTAAATCAAGCTTATAGTTAGGACTGGATCAGGTGACCCTGAACCATCCATTAGTTATGCTGCAATAGGCCTGGGCTGCTGGGGGGTTCCCTTGATGCACAGTGTTTCTTTTCATTCCCCTGTTTTCACTCGGTTTATACACGACTATGTGCATTTAATCATTAGTTATTAATCTCCGGCTCTCTTCCACAGCATGTCTTTTGTATTGTCTCCCTCCCCTCAGCCCCAACCGGTCACAGCAGATGACTGCTCCTCCCTGAGCCTGGTTCTGCCGGAGGGTTCTTCCTGTTAAAATTGAGTTTTTCCTTCCCACTGTCACCAAGTGCTCGCTCAGAGGGGGTTGTTTTGACTGTTGGGTTTTCATCTTACAATTTAATGTCCCTTGAGGTGACTGTTGTGATTTGGCGCTAGATAAATAAAACTGTACAGAGACAAGCCTCAGAAATTCTGGGACAAAGTTTTATGGACTGATGAGACAAAGATGAACTTTTACCAAGGTGATGGAAAGGCTGAAGTTCGGAGAAGAAGGATCACAAACATATGAGCTCATCTGTGAAAAAGTACAAATAATGCCATGGCTTCGGATTGCATGGCTTCTTCTGGGACGTGTTCATTAATCTTTATTGATGATGTCATGCACGATGACAACAGTACAATGAACTCAGAAGTCTACAGAAACATTTTGTCTTTTAATTTAAAGAAAGATGCAACCTAACTGACTGGGAGATCCTTCATCACCTTCATCATCGCAACTCTCACCTCACATAAAAGGGATTCAGAAATAACCAAGTATTACAATCTGATCACAGCGTGTGCAGAATTAAAACAACAAGAGTGCTTATGATGTCATTATCCTGATCACCTGTTAACACTGTGCATGAACAGGGCTGTGAACTCACTGTGACACTGTTGTACACTTTATCAGTCATATTTTCTGCCACCAGCTCAAGCTCGTCTTCTGTGATTTCTTCTACCAGACGAATATTGTGAGGTTTACTGCGATTAAGTCGTGGGGTGCCATAATGCCGTGGAGCTCGGCGTACCTGAATCAGATGATTCAATTATTAGTCCCCTTAGCTTCAAGTTTGACATGGATATTAACAAGAAACACATTAGGACACAGCAAAGTACAACACTGATAGTTTTCGCCGACTGCAATTATCATTACCACTCTGGTTCTCAGGGAAAGCATATGCAGTGTTCTGAATAATTTTAACATTAATTGGATTTTCTTGGCTGAACTCTAAAGATAAAATTTAAAAAGTTAACTATGTAGAATGTTGCACAATATGCTCCCAGGCCCTGTAGACTTTAACCGGCTGCTGATAAATGACAGAACTGACCTCCAGCAGCTCCTCCTCCAAGCTGAGCTCCACTTCTGCCTCCTCAGTGGCTGAAGGATTCTCAGTTCCCACCATAGATCTGGTCAGCCTGCGAGAGGCCCGCTCTGGGTTCCTCCTGGGTTCCCCTCTAGTCGGAGCAGACCGCGGCTGACGCTGTAGGAGAGATATGCTCCATCAAGAAATAGAAATATTCAGAGATCTGCTGAATATTATGTGCTGTTAGCTGAAGCTTTCCTCATTTTTAATCATACTCACAGAGCTTCTGTCTTTTGCCTTCTGTTTGCCTGCTTGTCTTTTCAGCAGCCCTGCACCTCCTGGTATTTTCTGCAGGTCTGCCATCAGCTGAGCCAACTGTTGAGAATATTACGCAATATTAAAAACAGGTTAGATGAGCATCAGGAGTCAGTGTACGAGGACACATTTGTCAGCACTTTAAAGTATTACTGCATTATTCACACAGCACTGTTTTAACTGCTCAGCACTATTCACTGAAACCACAGTTTTCTAAAATTTGTTTTTACATCAGTTTGTCACTTTTTAAACTCAGCACGTGGCCGTGTGTCTGATTTACCATCGCTTTGTTGGCCTTAATGTTCTGCTCTCTCCTGGCCAGAAAAGAACTGGATGCATCTTCTACTGAACCAGAGTCACATTCCTCAAATGAAGCAGGCCGAGCCACTGCTGTCCCCTCACCCTTCACATGTCTCTCCTTCTTTGCCCTATTGGCCTGTCCGTGTCTCTTCACCCCTTTGTTGTTTGTCCTCCTCTCTTCCTCCTCTGCATCCTCATCATCAGTAGACTGCTGGGTAGAGGGAGCTGTGCGCAGAGCCACTCTCAGCCTGAATGGCTGAGCTGTAGAAGGAGCAGATGGTCTGGATGTAGTTTTCTTCTCCTTGGGGAAAATGTTAGGCTGGGCTTCATCTTCAAAACTTGAATTCTGCTGGATATCAAAATGGAATAATTGCTCTTTTGGCTACAACAGCAAAGCCTGTCTGCTACATTTAAAATAAAATCATGCAGAGTATAATTATTTGATTTAGCAGCAATTTATCACGAAACAACCTACGTAAATGCCAATTGTGGATAAGACAGCAGCTAGAATAACAGTTAATGGCATTAACATTCATCATAATTTTAAAAAAAGGGAATACGCAGATGTACACAGACCGTCATATTACGCCATAAAAAGGAAGTTTGTTTTATATATGCTTTTAAGAAGTGATAAAAAATGCCTTCAAATAAAATACAGCATGTCACATACATGACCAATGCCAAACCTTTAACTTACACAGTTTGTGCTTATCCTTTAGGTTTATATATATATATATATATAAACATTTAACCTACCCTACCTCTCAGCCTGATGTGTCCCACATAAACAACCTCTTTGCCCCACACTGATTTTGTTATCCGATCACCCCTCAACTATGGAGATGTGAGGCTTTGAATGTGTGAAACCAAACAAAACTCGTACCTCATCATTGAGTTCAGTGTCGGAAAAGCCGTAAAATGTCACATCATTTTCGGAGTCGTCCAAAAAAATATCAGCCAGCTCCTTTGTGAGCGAATTCATCCTTACAACCGTCACCTGAAGAAAGATAAATCACCAAAAGTAGCCCCCAAAAATTATGTAACTGTGTATTACACGTTTATCTTAACAACCAGGTAACCAAATGCTAATGTATTGGTCTCTCCTGGCCTCTTCATCCCTTTACCCTTTTATTTTTGGCTAACCTGGACTGTAGACTGATAGCCTGAAAGTCTCTGAAGTTCAGCTAGGATCCCACACACCTGCAGCCTGCAGGTACGCCCTCACTTAACGTAATTGAAAATTAGGTGCGCATGTTTTGTTCTCTTGGGCAGCACAGATACACGGCATTACCTGCGGTCCATTTTAAACTCAAATTGAATTGAGCTAAAATTAGGGTTGCCAGATCCCATCAAATGTGGGTCAAAGAGTCTGTTTGTGTGGCACACTTAAAAAAAAAGTATAAAAACATACAAACTAGTCAAGTGACAGATTTCCCTTTATTGTAGTTATACAGAGCCCTTTATTTCTCCAAAATTGGATTTAGAGACTTTGGACTTGGATTTTTTTTTCATTGTTAATATTTGATTGAAAAATGATGAGGGGTGGAAGGATGTTCATGAGATACCACTGCTGAAGCATGTTGGGACTGTCCACTTCCTGGGCACTGAGTGAAAACCAGGAGATGGAGTTAATGGAGCAGCTGGAGTTTGTTGAATATGTACATTTGAGAAAGGAAATGTTTATTTTTTGAGAGGTCCTGACAAGGACAGGAAACTGAAGTGTTTAATAATAAATTAATGATAATTTTATGTTATTGACATGATTTGTTCAGTGTGTACCCTGCCTATAACTGTCTGCTATGACTGCTGGGATATGATGCAGGGCCCATGACTCTAAACTAGATAAATAGATGGATGAATGGATGGATGGAGTTTGGGGATCTCTTGATTCATGTTAATTTACAACAACACATGAAACGTTCAGCTGGACTAGTAAAATTCATATTTCTTTGCCTCTATAGAGCATTATTATTATTGTTGATAGCTTTATTTATGTACAACATGGTAACAAGTTAAAATGTTACATTTACAATCATACTCAAATGTCTCCATCTGCAGGTGATTTTATTTTAGCAACCTGAGCCAGGAGCCAGTGTAACACTGGAGAGCCTTGTCCTGTACACATTTACAAAAGCTCCCCCATATACTGGGAACTTCTGTCAGTGGTATTCTTATACAGGCACATTTTGAAATGCTCAGTTTACTCAGTTATTCCAGTGAGACAACCTAGTTAGCAGGCATGCATGATAGTCATGTTTTTAGTCATATCTTTAAATGTCACAGTGAGTATAGTAAAGAAATAAACAACAATAAAAAACATTTATGAATGTAATTTGGCTCGTGTTAAAATTATTTGAATAAAAACCTGTGTTAATGACAAGCTTTTATTCTTTTTGGGGAGGGGGGGGGGCATTCCAGGACACTGAGACTAATGCATATTAATTTTTGCAACCATAATTTCTGTTGTTAAATGCTGTTATTGAAAAAAAAATCTGTGTATTGTTGACTAACTTTCTAAGTGCTGATCCATAATGTCACGGATTTATTCGTTACTATGGGGCATGAATTATAGGTGCAAATAATAAAGTCATAGTGTGTGTGTGTGTGTGTGTGTGTGTGTGTGTGTGTGTGTGTGTGTGTGTGTGTGTGTGTGTGTGTGTGTGTGTGATCTTCCGACTCCTCCCATTAAACAGATCACTCATAGTCCAGAGCCACTGTCCTGGGCATGATGGATTCTCGCTGCTGCGTAGATAAACGGTGTATCATTCACCAAAGGGCGTGGCTTCCTGGTGCAAGGCTTCCGGGCAGCTGGATGCGGAAGACGGTCACGAAGCTGTTCCAATTTCACCGCAGTCGAGGCAAGTGCTTAAGGTAAGCCTGTGAACCCTATATATTAGTATGCAGCCATTATAAGTGGCGTGTTTGGGACAAACAGCTTAAAGTCACAATAATAAGTTACTTTGTGTTTCTGTTGAACTTGTTATGTAGCGAAACCTGGAGAGAGTGTTTGCGAATTTTACAAGCTGTTGAGCAATTAAGACCACAGTTTATGCTTCATGTTATGTCAGGTCTATAAACGTAACCATGTGACACTTCTGTTTTTGCACATATAAGCATTTGTTATATGTTTTGTGATAAGGTTATTATATTTGGTGATGTTTTTGTGAGCAGCTTCCATAATAAACACTTAAAAACGGGCAGAGTAAGGATATCAAAAGGAAGGATTTATTGTAGGGATTTACCCTAGATTAGTTTTAGTTAGGTGTTAGCATTAAACGGGTTACTTGGTGTCTGTTTTTGTGTTAGCAAAAATTGAAACGAGAAACCATACACATAGAGGTGATCACGTGCGTAGCTGACTGGCTCTGGTGTCAACATCCGTTCATGGCAACTGTTAGAAAACTGGAAAAAAAAACACCATCAGCTGTTTCTCATAGTTAGGTGTAAGCACTGCCTGATTTTCTCTTTGCTGTGTCTTTGTAAAATGAAGTTCTTTGGTTTGAAGTGGGAAAATAAAGAAAATAGAAGATTGTAACTGTTGTTGCTTGCTTAATTTGGCTTGAATCCAGTGTGATATACTGCATGGTATATTTACAGTAACACAATAACTGCTGTTTTAACTATCATTTAATTCAAAATTTAAACTGTATTCCATTTCTCCCTGTTTCTCTAGGGTTTTTATATCAGGTCAAAAAATATAAATCATGTGGCCAAATCAAGGTAGGAAATGGATGGATTTTATGATGTGCCTATACTTGCTTAATAGTGTAGGTATTTGAAGCATACACTGTATAAGATGTATTTGTGCTTTTATCTGTACCAGGTCCTCCTCCTCCAGTTAACCCATCAAACCCTTGTTTTCCTCCTGGCTACAATCCTGCTTATCCTGCTGCCGCTCCTCCAGGAACCTTCCCCCAGCCTCCAAATCCAGCATATCCTGCTAACCAGTTCCCAGCTCCTATGTATCCAGCCATGGGACCAAATGTAGCACCAGGGGTGATGCCTCCAGCAGCTCCTGGACTTCATCCTTATCCTATGGCTTCAGGTGGATATCCTGTTGTCCCTCCTGCAGGTGTTTACCCAGGTCCATATCCACATTCACCAAAACACAAAGGTCATCATCATGGAGGGGTAAATCCCGTCACTGGAGCCTTAGCTGGAGGAGTTGCAGGAATGGGAATGGGGCTAGTTGGACACAAAGCCCACAAAAAAATGCATAAGAAGATGAAGAAGGCGCACAAGCACCACAAACATGGCAAGGTGAGATTGGGTTCAAAATTAGAATGTAAGAATTTATTTTAATTTTCCAGTTTAAATGGTTGGTTTTAAGTAAAAAGAGTGAGCAGTTTTGAAAGATGGTGTCTTTCAAAATTGCACATTGTTTCCATGTTGACTGTTGAAGATGATTTAAATAGACAGGTCATCTGTGTTCCAGATTCACTACTTGGTGACTTATTGTGGTGGAAAATGACAATAAAGTGAATGACGGTTAACAAACTTAGAGTAAAAAACAAACAAACATCAGAACTAATTAACTGATATGACATATTATGTAAACTGAATAATATATAAACTGATATCTGTGTTTACAAAGACATTGTGAGGTATCCTGCTGATACTTAGCACGATACCTCACAAGACAAACTCACTGGGTCCCAAGTTATTTATTAATTCCCATCCTTGGTGTAACTTCAGCAAGATATGAAGTATTAGATCTGTTTGATTTGGTTAGATTTTTTTTCTTTTAGAGATGTGCTTTGTGTCTCCTCCCTTTGGGTTTTTATGCCAGGCATAAATGTGGCATAAATGTCAATAAGTACGCAACCAAAAGTAGCATTTTTTGGATAGATATCTGTTAAATAAATGAATGTAATGGAGCATCAACAGATATAATAGCCACCTACTTCATACTACAATAGAATGACATTTCCACTTGACTTGGTTCGCAGCTGATGGCTGCTCGACCCTGAGCCTGGTCCTGCTGGGGGTTTCTTCTGTTAAAGGGGAGTTTTTCCTTCCTACTGTTGCCAAGCACTTGCTCATAGAGTCGTCTGATTGTTGGGATTTTCTCCTGAATACCTTACAGTATAAAGTGCCTTGACAAATAAACCTGAACTGAACTGAAATGAAAACTGAATTGACTGTAGTGTGATTCATATGACCCTCACTACTTTCTGAATAATGGGATGGTATCAGTCATTCAGTTAACCAATAAAGATATAAAACAAATTCTGCATTTATAAAATAGAATATAGATTAAGGCTCAAACGGTCATGGCAGATGTCCGCCCCTCTCTGAGCCTGGTTCTGCCGGAGGTTTACTTCCTGTTAAAAGGAAGATTTTCCTTCCCACTGTCACCAAGTGCTCGTTCACAGGGGGTCGTTGTTGGATTCATTGTATAAACTTTTACTTTGGTTTATATAAGTTATCATATCTTCTGCCTTTCACAATTTCATAAGCTGTTTGACTGTTGGTTTTTCTCTGTAATTATTGTAGGGTTTTTACCTTATAGTATAAAGCACCTTGAAGCGACTGTTGTGATTTGGCACTATATAAATAAAATAGAATTAAATCAAATTTATGTTAGTGTTTTAAGATATAATCTAACTGTTTAACTATTAATAGTTATATAATCTCCTCCCTTTGTCTTCACAGTCCTCCAGCAGCAGCAGCAGCAGCAGCGACTCAGACTGAGGCACCCGCTTTGAAACCTAGCTCTGACTGAAAATCTGCTTAACAACAGCACAGTGCAACTACTAACTGTCAATGCGTGAAAGTAATTCTTATAACTTTTTGCAGATTTTGATTGAATGACAGTATATTGTTGAATCTCACATGGTCACTATAGATATATGACACTAGCAATGCGTGCATCAGCTATTTTTGTTACTGATACTACAATTTTAATCTGTACTGGCATCCCACCTTATGTTCAATTTCACTTTTACTTTAGTTTGTGGTTTTTAGGTGAAATGTTCCAGTTTCTCTACAGTTACTGTTCTCTAATGTTTAAAAGATGTACACTGTAATACAAAGAAAGATATATGATTTTCTTAATACTATTTAGTTAGAGGATAGAAAATACTGATAATTAAATAAAGATACACTATTTATAATTGTTTTTAATTTTATGATCACTGCTGTGCATCAAAAAAACTCTGTTGTGTTCATTCCTTTCAGTCATTGTGAGGTTTAATACATCATATCAATAAACTGAGCAAAATGAAAAGGTCTGCAATATGTTTTTGAGTCAAAAAAAAAAAGAAACAAGATTTTAAAAAAGAAAAAAAGAAGGTGTAATAAACATCACACCCAATACGGAGACAGGTGTAGCAGTGAAGATGGTAGAAACAGAGGTAGGAAAAGGGGGATGAGTTTAGATAGCTGGGGTAAACCATCTAAAGCAATGGACAGTGCACAAGAGTGGTGAAGAAGAGAGTGCAGGCAGGATGGAGTGGGTGGAGACAAGTGTCAGGGGTGATTTGTGATAGAAAGATATCAGCAAGAAGGAAAGAGAAGGTTGACAAAATGGTACTGAGACCTGCTGTGATGTATGGTTGGGAGATGTTGACATCAATAAGAAGACAGGAGGTTGAGCTGGAGGTGGCAGAGCTGAAGATTTTCATTGAGAGTGACCAGGAGGGACAGGAATAGAACTGAGTACCGTAAATTCCGTACTATAAGCAGCTACTTTTTTCACGCGCTTTGAAGCCTGCGACTTATAATATGATGCGGCTAATCTATAGATTTTTTCGGTCGCCAAAGGGC